>JAJJMC010028926.1:810924-952922 GCA_023531435.1 Papaver californicum
TTTTCCCTTGTTTCTCGGCTGCCAACTGTGTGTGTGAACTTTGTATAGTGAACCTGACCTCCAATTGTCCCTTGGGTCTCCAATATATGCTATATCTACCTCTCCAAAAGGATTTCCACGAGAAAGGCCTGATTTATTTCTATAGAACTTGAGTTAGCCACTTTCACAATCCTAGTAGAACTAGGAAATGTGCTAAGTTTCCTTATTCCACTCCAACAAGATATATCAACTCCAAATCCTTTCCTAATCCCATATGACTTCCCCAAGCTAGCTACTACTCCACCAAGGCTAGCCACTAGCCCATCAAACCACTCTAGCACCTCCAACTCGTCACTTAGCACATTAGTACATACGGTTCAGCCAACTTAGCGCCTGGGCGCTAGCAGCACAAGCTAATTTGCCACCATGTGGCTTTGCCCATAACTTCCTCATACAAGATCCGAATGACCTCGTTCTTTCGCCGTTGGCTTTTTAATTCAATTTCCTACACTGTGGATGGTGAAAGGCCTAAATTCAGCAGAGTTTTACTGGCTCCTCGGTAATTCTTCTCATACAGCTCCATTCTGCGGGTTTCTGAACTGTAACCTGAAAAGACAACTAAACTTCGAAAGTAATCAAAATACATAATAATTCACTCAAATATAGCAAATAAGGATCAGGAAAAACTACTTTAAATGTATGATTTATGCACCTATCAGTTTGTAAAAGAGAACATATTCTCGCACAGTGGGTTTCAGATGCAATTACGGTTGCATTTTTGAGCTCATATTTTGATCCCAGAATGTTGGTTGCAGCTAAAGATGATATCATACTTGCTGAGAGAGTGGCGAGAGCCTTTTGTATGTATGTTTTGGGACAATTTTTCTTTTCCAATGCTAAAAACTATATTGATGCTGGATGGTTAGCTGCTTTTGAGGATCTAAATGCAGTTGACAATTATACCGGGGTAGTGCTGCTTTTGCGAAATTATATTCCGGACTCGCCGCATCTGGCAGGGGACAAAATTCACTAGCCATACCCTTCCAAATATTGGAGGTAAATTTCTTAGTTCTACTTATGTTTCGTTTAAATGTTATTTTTTTGGTAATTTCTTAATTTCGTTGGTTGTCTTCACATTCTAGTTTTGGGGATACGAATATATGGGCATATATCAACCGAAGAACCCAACGAGTGAGAGTGAATCAGTGTGGCCTAGAAGTTTGATCGTGTCGTAATCAACCAAAAAAATAATCGAGTTCTTACTCTTCCAAAATAGATTTAAGTATAGCAAATAAGAACAAGTTCGTTCCCACAAAGAGGCAATTAAATTGTTATTATTCTTAGTTACACAAGTAAGCATGGGGGTTTTATGTTGTGAATTAAGCTAAATTAAACTAAAGCAAACTATAGCAAATTAATAGAAACGTGTATCAGGGAGAGAAGCATTGGTTAGAGAATTCATCGTCCGTTATCCAACATGTTATCAATCAAAGCATACTCAACATTCATGCATTAGTAATACCAAGAACCCTAAAGTAGCCAGTTATCTCGTCTACTTCGGCAAAACTCCTAATATCATCAAAGAATGAGTACCTCCACCCTTTGAATTCTTAGCACCGGATAACCTGAGTGAGTACCTCCACTCGAGTTTAACCCAATGATAGCTATGGTCTTTGTGAGTTGAGGTTAATCTAAATAACCCGGCGCAATTCGCCACTCGGATTTAATTTAGGTCAAGCTTCTACACATATTCGCATGGCAATTTTAAGTATTGTTAACAAATATGCTATACTACTTATAACCGGAGTCCCTCGACAGAATCGACTCTCAGAACTCCAGTTTAGTTGTAGATATCAATACTTATTTACCTGATTTACAACTCAAATAAATCAGCAATCAATCATATATAACACTATATTCGGTAGAACATGAACGATATTAAAAATAACATGAAATCATGAGATATGCGCCATTCAATTAATAAACATGTCTTCAAACATCAGATTACATCCCTAACCAATATAAAAGGTTTAGCTCATCATGGATTTCTCAAAACCCATGAAAATAATTAAAAGATACAATTACTCAAACCCGGAAGGATTGCGATGAATGATTCTGGCTCCGAAGCGCAGCTGCCAAGATAGCCAGCAGCCTCCAAAACGCCTTCAGCCTTTTTCCTTTTGCTGTCTCCTTGTGCCTCAAAAACCTAATTCTCCTGTATGAAAACATGAGCTAGATCCTCGTTTATTTCCAGCCAACTTCTTCCTCTTATACGTGAGGGAAATTCCAGCCCAACCGAGAATCCTTGCGTTTTTAGCTTTCCTTCCGTGAATAGACTTGTGTCCTGCCTTGAATAGTAAACCTGACCCCCAAATATCCCTTGGACTTTCAATATGTGATATAGCTACCTCACCTAAAGGCTTTCCACGAGAAAGGCCTGAGTTCCTTTCATAGAACGAGAGTTAGCCACTTTCACAATCCTAGTGGAACTAGGAAATGTGCTAAGTTTCCTTATTCCACTCCAACAAGATATATCAACTCCAAATCCTTTCCTAATCCCATATGATGTCCAAAACATATCTAATAACCCACCAAGGCTATCCACTAGCCCATCAAACCATTCTAGCCCTTCAAATCATGACTTAGCACATTACCGCAACATGCTTCAGCCGCACTTGCGCCTGGCCGCTGGCTGCGTAGGCCAAATAAGCCACTTCGGGGCTTTGCCCATATCTTCCTCAATTTTGATCAGAATGACTTCATTCTTTCAGCATTGGCTTTGTAATTCAATTCCCTACACTGTAGTATGTGAAAGACCTATTTTAAGTAGATTTTCACTGGCTCCTCGGTGATTCTAGCTTTTAAGCTCCATTTTCTGCGGGTTTCTGAGCTGTAACCTGAAAAACTAACAAAACTACAAAAGTAATCAAAATACCTAGTAATTCACTCAAATATAACAAATAAGGTTCAGGAAAAACTACTTTATATGTGTGAATTATGCACCTATCAAAGTTCTCGGTGGAAGGGTACAAGAAGGAAGAATGTTGATATTGTTCGTGCTAGGACTTATCTTAGTCAGTTGACTGTAGACGATATGACCTGGCAACCGTGGGATTCTGCCATCTTAGTCCTTGACACTAATATTGGACGGAAAACATCGGGGCTCTTAGAGAAAATGATTATATTTACTTGGATAGCAACTGTGAGTTGATAATTTATTTTGATAAGATTTTTTTTATTTTCTTGGATTTTTGGTTAGTTGATTGGTTTATTAGTTAATAGTTATTTTATTTGCACATCATAACGTGTACCTCAGAGAACGGTGTTAGAGGAAAAACCATTCTACTTTTGGCGTTCCCAACAACCCACCTCCTCGTATTAGCAACATCAACAATGAAGAAGTTAATGAGATGAGGGAAAACGAGTTGGTCCCTGCAACTCAATTAGTGACTGTTCTTACATATGATTTATATATGGAGTACTGGCGACATGTAACTAACTTGCAGAAATATGCCACCAAAGTCGATTGGGAGGTTGAAACATACGGGTATGCTGGTGACCGTATTAAACACAACATCCAAGAACCTGATGAACATGTACCCATCCCGCCTCAACAACAACTGTCATACGTAAGTCTATAACAAACCTTTTTTTTGTACATAAAAATGTGTGAGAATGTGATTTATTTATTTTTACAACAGGTCGAAACTTATGGTCTTGTTCAACAATATGCTGATTTTACGCAAGAGTTTCGAAAGTTTACGTTAAATGAAACGAAGGAGTGGATGGAGTTTATCATGGCAAAAGATGAAGAAATACACGGTCAACAAAATCACATCAACAATCTGGAGTTATAGCTAGCCCATTTTCATACGCAACAACCACAACCACACCTTGGGTTTAGCAATTTATCTCAAACTATGTCACCACAAATGTGGAATACCATGGGTCAGGGATCATCATCAACAATGAAATAACCTAATTACACATCCAGATCATCTTTGCCTCCTTTTATGCCACCGCGCTCTGCGCCTAGGAATCAAGATACGGATGGCTAGTCTTTCATTTGGATTGTATTGTCATTCGAACAAACATTTTTTTTCTTTGATATATCTTTTATCTGATTTGAATTGTCATTTTAAAAGACTTTTCTTACATTTGCGTTGTATTTTACCTGCTTTGTGTTGTCATCTCCAGAGATATTTTTAATATGTTTTGTCCTTTATATCTGTTGTGTATTGTCATTTCAAAAAGATATTTAATCTTTCCTTTGTCGTTTTCTCTGCTTGGTCTTGTCTTCCCAACTGACACTTCTTATTTTTGATTCTTCTATTCACCCCACTTGCCTCAACTCAGTTAATTTTTAAAATACCAAGAGTGTGTAGTCATATCAACAATCTGGAGTTACAGCTGGCCCATTTTCGTACGCAACAACCAAAACCACCCATTGGTTTTGAAACTTTTTCTCAAACTTTGCCATCACAAATGTGGAATATCATGGGTCAGGGATCATCATCAACAATGCAATCAACTAATTAGACATCCAGATCATCTTTGCCTCCTTTTATGCCACCGCGCTCTACGCCTGGGAATCAAGATACGGATGGGTAGTCTTTCATTTGGATAGTATTGTCATTCGAACAAACATTTTTTTCTTTGATATATCTTTTATCTGATTTGAATTGCTATTTCAAAAGACTTTTCTTACATTTGCGTTATCTTTCACCTGCTTTGTTTTGTCATCTCCAGAGATATTTTTAATTTTTGCTTTGTCCTTTATATATGCTTTGTATTGTCATATCAGAGAGATATTTAATTTTTCCTTTGTCATTTTTTGTGTTTGGTATTGTCTTCTCAACTGAAACTTCTTATGTTTGATGCGTTTATTCACCCCACTTACCTCAACTTAGTTAATTTTTAAAATACCAAGAGTGCGTAGTCATATCAACACTCAAAGACTTATCTTAATATACCTATAAATTGAACACTAGATTCTCCAATTATACAAACCAAAACTGGAAACATCACCAACCAATGACATACTATGAGAATAACAATCCCTATTATGCTTCTTCTTCTTCTATTCCTCCTCCTCCTTCTTCTTCTTCTTCTTCATCTGTGATGATGATAATAATAGTTTGTACTCATCAGACGAAGATTTAGTTGCATTGAGCCAAAATAACCAAGCAGTCACTTTGGGATCGATTATTTCAAGTATGAACTGGCCACATATTCGTATCCAAATACCAAGAGAACGTGAGGCCGGTGCAATACTTCTCTGGAAAGATTACTTTTGCAGAAACCCTACCTTTTCTCCTAATGTATTTCGTAGAAGATTCAGAATGTGGAGAGAATTGTTCAACCGTATATTGGGAGATGTCGTAGCTATAAATAATTATTATTTTCAAAAAAAAGATGCTTGTGGCATTCCTGGATTAACCCCTCATCAAAAAGTTATTGCAGCAATACGAATGTTAGCTTATGGATGTGCGGCCGATGCAATAGATGAGTACTTACGCATTGGAGAAACCACTGTTTTGGAAGCAACTCGTAGGTTTTGTAAGACGATTGTGCATTTGTATGAGAAAGAATATTTGCGCACACTAACTGAGCGTGATGTTGAACTACTTCTTAATGAGAACAAGGATAGGGGATTTCCAGGGATGCTGTGTAGTGTAGATTGCATGCATTAAAAATGGGATAAATGCCCATCGATGGAATCAGGTGCTTACACTGCGTACAAAGGGAGTGAAAGTATTATGCTGGAGGCAGTGGTGTCATATGATCTCTGGTTTGGCATGCATTTTTTGGTATGCCTGGTTCTAACAATGATATTAATGGGATGAACCGTTCTTATACTTTTTAAAAGCTTATCAACGGGAAATCACCCCAGTGAACTTTGTTGTAAACGGACATCAATATGATATGGGATATTATCTTGGTGATGGAATATTCCCAGAGATTGCTACTATTGTGATGTCTATTAAATATCCAGATTCAAAAAAAAAAGAACATAAATTTTCAGCAATGCAAGAGGGTTGCGGAAAAGATGTAGAGCGAGGCTTTGGTGTACTGCAAAATCAATATGCTATCGTCAAGCAACCTGCAAGAATGTGGAATCCAGACGTACTTGCATATATCATGAAAACTGTTATCATTTTATGTATGTTTATGATAGTGGAGGATGAGTGTTCACCCGGTGATTGGCCACATGAATATGATCAACGTAGCAACCATGCACCGGTAAATATTTCGAGACAACATACTGCTGAACTTTCGAGAATGAGAGTTGAGCAACGCCGACGTGCAGTACACAAAAAAGATACGCATATTCGTTTGCGAAATGACTTGATCGACCACTTATGGTCAGATTTCGGTGAGGAATTACAATTTCTAAATCCTGCAGATAGGTTTTGTGGGTATATCTCTTACAAACCCGCCCGAGACACCACTCAGCCCCTATGGGCACCTAGGGGTTTAAAGGCTTGCTGCACATGCTAAGTGCAGCCGCGATGCCTGCGAAAGTGAGTTTAGGTCTACTTTTTAGCTCTTGTATAATCAATATGCTTACTACGTTGTAATGAATAAATTAACCGCAGTATCATAAACAACCAATATCACTTATTTAGAACAACCATACATCAGTAGATGTTAAGATATCTCATTTTCGCTGGAGTCGCAGTTGCACTAAGCACGTGCAACATGCCTTTAAACCATTAGGTAGCCCCAACGAACGAGTTATGTATCGTGAGGGTTTACAAAGAGATATACCCACAAAACCTATAATCAAACCTTCATCGAGTGGTATGACGCCCTGGATGACGATCTAAACATCTTCGAAGAACAATCAACACAAAAGGGTTGTATTTTTCCATCACCCTTAGGATCCCGAAATGAGGTTGGTACCTGAAATCTGAACCTTTCCATCTTCTCCATTCCTCCAGAGATCTGGCAACAACTTCATCATCAGTTTCATTTCTAATTCTTTTTTCATTCACCTTAGCGGTTAAAGTTGAAAATTGTAGTACTTCCCTACCTATTTCCTAAAATCGACAAAAAAGGCCTGCTCTGTTCCGGTTATTGGGGTTACCGGTTTTATTACAAAAGTTAGCATGGATATGTTCTAACCATTCCATGCTCATTGAACCATTTATCCGACGTTCATGAAGCCTTGATGGATAATATAATACTATGTTTCGACAAAGGGATAAATCTTCCTCTATGGTAAAATTCTCTGCATTAATACTAAAATTTTCGTAAGCTATAATTCTGAAAAGGAGAGATAAAAATAATCTTTGTATTAGGTTATTTGAAATGTGAAAGGTGTGGTTTCGAAATGGGAACGAAAGGGTATAAATTCATTTATAGATATATCAAAATAACAACCAAAATATAGTCGTTGATCAATGGTAACAAATCTTAACGGCTATCTGAGTAGGCGCTCGCTTAGAGTAACGCCCCACACACAGGCACTCTCTTACGCGCACGCCCACTATAAGTGTTAATCCAGTCGAACGCCCAATACAAGCGTTAATCCAGCCGAACGCTTGATTACCAGGCGTGCTTCTAGCATTACGCTTGATTGGACGTCCTCTTGGATGAACGCCTGATGAGACGGAGTTTTGGTTCACGCCCGTCTGATGAGACGCACGTCTAGTTAAACGCCTGACATCAGACGAAGAGACAACGTTACGCCTGGAACGAGACGCACGGCTAGGATAACGCTCCATTATAATTGGGTTTGGTCCAGTTCTGGGATCAAATTTAATCCCCGGACCAAACACTATATTTACTCGCCCCACTATGGTTCAATTTAGACGGACCAAAGACCAAATTTAAACTAATCCGTCCTTTGCTTGCATCACTGTGGGTGCTCTTAGCCAGGACCGAATATAGGTCTTGCGGGGTTCATTTTAATATAAAACCAGAGGACTAGAATTATGACTCTTGTCTCTTCATGTCCCATTATCAAAGCGTGTGAAACCAAACCTGGGTCATATCTTCCAACAAGCTTTCAATGAAGGATAGACTTTCAAGTGAGTGCAAATCTCTAATCCTTCGAGGAGATCCAAATGAGGTGTCTATGATTTTGGCCAACTGAAATATTAAAAAGAGGAAAAGGAGATCTGAAAGGTTTAGTGGTTTTTTAATCAAGAAAAATGGTTTACTAAACTAAGCTTTAGTGTAATGGCATCGAATCGGCCTGGTTAGCTGGGAAAAAATGTTCCTTTTACCAAAACGAATAATGTAATTAAAGATCAATATTGATCTTTTAGATAAAGATCAATAAGCAAAGACAAAAAACATACCTCTATCAATGGGTCAACAATTTTTAGTTTTTCAACTTCACAAACAAGACATATGACATAGGTTCTAATTAAAGAATTCTAGAATTGAATATGGGATTCTCTAAATCAGAGATCAAGATTTCTATTATCGTGACATTAATTTTATAAATGTCAGAAAATTAATATTTTATTACTTAAAATATTTTTTTCTTAATTAATTAAATTAGGTACAATATTTAATTACATTGTTTTTATCAATACACACTAATCTAAACAAGTTTGCACATTGAACTCATTCCTCAATCTTCAAAGTCTTCTTCACATCTCATCTTCAAACTCAAGAAAACCCTCGTTAGTGTTTTCATTGGGAGATTATGAAGAGTTTTTTGTTAATCCTTTGTATAGTTTTCGTAAGTAATAGTGGTTTATTCTTAAGTACCGATGGCTTAAGTTTGCATGGAATTCATGTCAATACAGTGAGTTTGAATGGATCGATTTCGTGCACGGTGCATCGCGGCGGGAACGGCCGTGAGAGGATATGTGAACATCGGTTTGATTGTGGCGTTGAGATAAGATGTGGTGGTGACAGGAGGATGATGGTTACACGTACGAGGACGGATTATCTGGGTCGTTTTGATTTTTATTTTAAGATGGTTGATGTGCTTGAGTTTAATCCAAATTCATGTGATGTTTTTGGTGTTTGTGATTATGATAATGGAGTCGGGCAACATAGAGGAGGTGTAGAGGGTGCTGTGTTTACTCTCAAGTCGCATATTGAAGAAGAAACCATTGCTAGAACAAGTGATGGTGCTCAGGCATATTTCCATGCAAATTCATTCTCTCTGTGGCGTACTAGTACTACTGTAACTGATTTAGAATTTTGATTGTATTAATGATTGATCAAACGAAATTATTTCTCGTGATTCCGATAGTAATCCTGATGAAGATTATTTTTTTTTCTTTTAATGAACTATATTTAACCAAATATTATTATTTTCATTCTATATGTCTAAAATCTCATCTTCTGATATAGTGAGTTTGATTCAGAACTTTATGTCTAAACCAGACCCAATTAGCTTTGAGGATAGGGGAAACCTTAGAAAACAGAAAAAGCTGAAAAAGTGTATTCATAGGTTTACTGATTTTTTTATCAAGAAAATAAAAAGGTTTTAGTGACTAAAGAATTTGGTTTAGAGTCCATATATTAGAACCTGCAGCCTGGTTAGATGGGAAATGTGTCCAACCAACGAGTCTCATGTTCCTACACTTTTAAGTAGTAAGCTTACAAGGCTTCCCATATGATAGATGGGTTTTCCATGCGAAGATAAAATCGGGACATTTGAAGTAAATTTTAAAAACCCCTTATCCATGATATTTTTATAATGGTTAACTATCCCTGATTAGTTAGTATTAGTAAAACTAATTAGCTATTAGATTTGGTTAATTATAGTTAATCTAAACTAATCTTAAATTTAATCAAATCAATATTATTTTTTTTTTGTGGTTTGGTGGGAAGAAAAATTAGAAGAAATGTAAGAGAATTTTTTAGGGTTTTTTAAAAAACCCTATATTTTGATTCACTCAACCAGAGTAATAAGGTATACCTCTAACTTCAACTCTTGGTCTTTTAATGGCTCAAATTTGATGAAAATACGTAAAAAATGATGATTGTTTTTGTGATTCAAAGAATTTTACGATTGGGTTTTCATGTCGAACCCAACCGTAAACGACATTTACGGTTAGGTGTTCTTTCCAACCCAACTGTAACCGTAATTCCATGGATGAACACCAAATCGTAACAGTTTTACGGTTGGGTTTTTGCATCAGACCCAACCGTAACTAATCTTCCAAAAAAAGTTTTCTTATCCAAGATGATTTACGGTTGGGATTTGACAATCCAACCCAACCGTAAATACCAATTTTAGTTTTACTTCCAGACACTTTTAGTTTTAAAACATCCTTTGGAGCATTGAGTTTAAGGTCAAATTGGGTTTTAAAATCAAATTTTTAAACTTATTCAATCATTTTAACTAGATTGAAGGTAAATTAGGTGATTCAAACAAACAAAAATCGAAAACAACACAAGTACTAGAATCCAATTTTGAATGATCCAGGAATATTTGCGGTTAGGTTTGGGATTCCGAACCCAACCGTAATATTGATATTCATATTTACGGTTGGGTTTCGGCTGAAAACCCAACCGTAAGATTGATATTCATATTTACGGTTGGGTTTTGGCTGAAAACCCAACTGTAAGTCTGGCATGAAAAAAATGTCAATTTTACGGTTGGGTTTTGACTCAATAACCCAACCGTAAAACTGACATTTTTTTCATATTGACAGTTTTACGGTTGGGTTTTCAGCCAAAACCCAACCGTAAATAATCATTTGTTTTTTTTTTTTTTGACTTAGATTTTTTCTTTGCTTGGTTTCCAGCTTGAAATTTTTGTAAATAAAACATGAAATTTATCTAGACAAATTTAAGATAAAAACTTTCTCATACATTCTAACTAAAGTTATAATACACCCACACAAAAAAAACCTTAGTTTGACCTAATTTTTATAATAAACATAGGGTTAGGGAGAAGGAGGAGGGGTATGTCGATCAGTTTGACGAACTCTTTTTTTACTCGAAGGATAACAAGTACGAGGACCAGCACGACCGTCATGAGTACGAGCACCACGTTGCACATCCTCGGCTTCATCATGTGTCTCTTCGTCACTAGTTTGCGGCTATCTTCGGCTAGTAGTCGCATCTCTTGTACTGGCTCTACTCCTCTTTAAGCTTCGAACCGTCTCATCTTCGTCTGCTTCATGAAGCTTCCCAATTTTGGCTTGCAGGTTCTTTAATTGGTCAAACGTCATCACATCACCTCTACTTAGGCATGGAGTCATAGACTCTGCCAATGCAAGTGCTTTATTTTTTACCTTATTTTTCTATTCACATATGAAAATAAAAGTTGGTTGAGTCTTTAGTAATAAATCTTAAAAACATTAATAACAAAAGTAATTTACGTACCAAATTTAAATATGCTTTTTTCCAAACATCCATGACACCATCTCCTGTGTTGTTTCCTTGACCCCTTTGAAGTATTCTCATAGATTCAGGATCAATGTTAATGACATTTGTATGACCAAAATGGCGATACCAATCCAAGTAATCTTCTTCAGCCTCTTTTGTGGCTGGAGATGGATTTACCTCCTCCCTTTGGATTTGGTATTCCGGTTGATGGCGGTTGTTCCAAACCGTGACCGAAGGCGTTGGGATGTAATTGAGAACGATGCTTGGGCCTTCGATCATGGATCCATTCACACACAATTTAAATGCTTTGTGTGTTACCTTGGTTTGGACATAGCCACATTGGCGGAGAGTTCGACGGGGGTTGCACATCACGAACGCAAACGGATGGTCCAGAGGACCGTTGTAGCCATACACGTTTGATGATTGACGTAAATCTTCAACTAGTCCATCATCATCTATGTCAATCTTCACATAAGGATCAAAAACAACATCTTCAACGGTCAAAGCATCAATTTCACTTCTCTTCTTCGCTATCTGCACTTCTTTATGCTTTGACTGAGTACCGGTGAATATGAATTTCTTTCCTGTAGGTCCAGTAAAATCACCGCTCTACTCCGTCTTAGGATCCAGGCTCGGAAAGTGATCATAGACCCATGCCTTTGAAGATAATAAATATTAATATAAGATAATGCGCAAAAAAAAATCTGAACTTAAACAATAAAAATCCAACAATAAATTACCTGAAGAAGACCAGTATTCCCGGCAATCTCAGTTCCTCTAACCCTCGAAGCTTTTCTAAGGTTGGCAAGTAGGTAAGCGAGGGTGGTAGTTCCCCATGAATACTCATGCGTCTTCTGGAGATCCGTCAACCACTGTAGAAAGTGAGCGTTGACCCTGTTTCCTGAGTTGTCAGCAAAGAAGATGGTACCAAACATATATAACAGATATACCCTGGCTTTAGGCATAGCTCTGGCTTCATCTATGACGACCACATTCTTTTCCAACTGCAGGGTTCCTCCAAAATTCTCCCTCAGACTACGCAACAAGATCTTCTTGGTCATACCTAAACCTTTCTTCAGTTCTAACCCCGGTTTATCTCCAGCACCCAATTTAAACTCTGATTCGGCTTTTGTCTTCTCCCATCCAAGTGTATCTTTGACAAGGAAACAAAGATCACTCCAAGACATGTTGTTGTCAAAATCTTCATACACGGCTTTTCCTTCAACTGGTAAGCCAAGAATTGACGTGACATCATCCGGCGTTATTGTCATCTCACCGAATGGGACATGAAACGTATCGGTTTCAGGCCAATAACGTTCCCTGAAGGCTGTGCAGGTAACACTGTCATACTCCAACAAAGAATTGGCAATTCCGGGAGCTAACCCTATACCATTTACGAGAACTTGGACGGCCATACATACTTTAGCTAACGGCCAATGTTGAGCCTTTTGACGAACCAATTTCTTCACGGCCTGTGTATGATCCTACAAAGAATAAAAACAATTTGTTTTAACTTGAAGTTAAACAAACGAAAATTTAACAAAACAAGAGAAGTTTTTAGATTAATACCCTAGTCTCAGCAACTTTGGCAGCCCATGAATACGGATAACCAAATAATATGGCAGACCTGTCTGGGGCCTCACCCCAAGATCTTCCATTCCTCTTCTTAGGCAACAACACGTCTTTGCCTTTGGGAATATGCTTCCCTTTCGGTTATGGCTGCTTCTTTGGCTTTTTTTCCTTCACTTGAGGTTCAGTAAAAGCAACAACAATTTCTTTACCTTTGCCTTGAGGGACAAATTGTTCTCTGTCCGTCTCTTCTTCCTCATATTGTTGCTCTTGTGGTGGTTCTCTAATCACAAGAGCACCTCCACTGAACACCGGTAGAACTTTGAAGTCTTGATGTAGTACTTCTTGAGTAGAGCTACCACCCCTACCTCAAAAGTCGTCTTCTTCTTACCGTTCTTTCTCAAGCCTCTATTATCTACCCCTAAATGAACTCCGTGGAGAGGGGTTGGAGTGTGATCAATTGGTGTTAAATTATTACCCCTCTTCTTCTTATTCCTACAACATACAAGCAATAAGAGTTAGATAATTTCCTAGCAATTCAACTCAAACAATAAAAATTTCTTACATTCATAATTTTTTACGGTTGGGTTACACATATCGAACCCAACCATAAATAATAAACATCAAGAAGATAACCTACACAGGAGACTTTACGGTTGGGAATTGAAAATCCAACCAAACCGGAAATAATCCTCAACACAAAAAATTTGCATATGCAGAATAATTTACGGTTGGGTTTTCCAATCGACCCAACCGTAAATAATCCTCAACACAAAAATGTTTACATACGCAGAATAATTTACGGTTGACAATTAGAATCAAACCCAACCGTAATCTCTCAAAAAAAATCTGAGTACGAAATTTTTTACGGTTAGGTTCAGAATCGAACCCAACCGTAAAAAATCATCTTCATCTCCTTCCTTTTTATTTACGGTTGAGTTTTTTTAATAACCCAACCGTAAATTGTAGAAGAAACCAGTTACGGTTGGGTTCAAATGGAACCCAACCGTAAGTTCTTCATAACTTACATTTACGGTTGGGTTTTCCAATCGAACCCAACCGTAAATTTTTTTGTAACCCAATTATTTTTACAAAACCATCAATCAAACAGGAAAACCAATCACTTTAGGGTTCTAAAAATAACATGGGTTTTGTTGAATACCTTATATACACCATTTGTTGTGGTTTCGGAGTTTGATTTTCATTCTCACCACCGATTTGTTCTTCAATTTCTTGATTAGGTTGAAAAGTTTGATTTTGATTGGCATCACTACTACCTTCTACACCTTTAGTATGATTCTTCATCATTAACTTTAGAGTTTAATCGACGAAGAATTTTTTGAATCGACGATTAATCGACGAGAAATTTCGATGGAGAAAAAAATTTGAAACAGAGAAGTTACGGTTGGGTTGAAAGAGTTTGATTTGAAATGAAAATCGGAAAGGTTTTATTTTGTTTAGGTTTTAATTGATTGAAGGGTAAATTAGACATTTTCATAGATAGGAGGGTAATATGACATTTAACATAACCCCTAAAATACCCCTTAACGGATTATTTGGTCACCCTAAATCCAAAGAAAACCCCTCTATGGACTTGCCCCTATGTAAGCTTACTTTAAGTAATTGCTTCACATACCAAAGGGTCAAACTATTTACATAGGAGGTTGAAAAGTATTTATTTATTCATAATAAAAATAAAAATAATAAAACCAATTTTTTGGATCTTTCTCCTACCACGACAAAAATTAGCATCTTATTGCAGAAGATACTAAATGATATTGTTTACATCAATACGCATTAATCTAATCTCAATTTTTGTTTGAACATTGAACTCATTCTTCACCTTCCCAGTCTTCGTATCTCTCATCCTAACAAAACTCAAAAGGCTTTGAATAATTGATTGGGGTTTTCATCAAGAAATATGATACTTGAACTTGTTTTTTGTTAAACAAAGTGCTGCACGTTTCATGGTAGAACATTAGTTTCTTTTGTGGCTAGTTTAAGTTATGTAAAGTATGCATGTTCCATGCCCTATGTAAGCAGTTGCCCGTCTAGCTCAGTTGGTAGAGCAAAAGGCTCTTAACCTTGTGGTCGTGGGTTTAAGCCCCACGGTGGGCGTTTATAGTTGTTGTTTTTGTGCTCCAAGTGTGGTTTGAGCCCCACGGTGGATGTTTGGGATCAGAGTCAATTGTGTTTCTCCATTTGTGATTGTCACTCCAATGGTGAGTGGTGGTGGTGGAATAGAAGCAGACAGTTTGGAGACGGTGTTCATGAGTCGGCGAACTTGAAAGGGACGATCCTGAAAACAGACGATGTGGCGGTGTATCTGAGCAGTGATAGTTTAAATTACGTAAACTGTCGGTGTGTCGTGGCCTGTGGCCTATAAAAGCAGCTGCCCGTCTAGTGAAGTTGGTAGAGCACAAGGCTCTTAACCTTGTGGTCGTGGGTTCGAGCCCCACGGTGGGCGTTTACAGTTTCTTTTCTCGATCGAGTGTTCGAGCGCCACGGTGGGTGTTCGACAATTAAATTGAAGAAAAATATATAGAATAGTTTGAAAAGCTTTCGCAATCTTTTTTACATATCTAATCTCTCAAGAATCCAAAGGGAAACACTACATTATGCTGCAGCATAGAAATGATTTAACCAAGTGATGGGGCTAGATCATTTTTATGTTCTTTATTTTTTTTCTTAGATTGATAGATCTTCATTCCTATATGTTAGATCTTTTGGAGTAGTAGTTAGATTTTTAACTACTGCATTTCAGCGTTAAAAACATAAACTGTATCATTCTGTTGAAAAACTTGTGGATTACAAAAAGTTAGGCAGGCAGATGCGAATTTTTGAGGCAGTTCAGCGAAAGGGCTACTCTTAATAATAACTCCACCAGATTTATAAAGTTTGAAGGGCAAAAAGGGAACTTTAAGGATCAGATTTGAGGCAGGTTTTGAGGTTGTAATTTGGTGATGTGGTTACCCCCTCTACAAAACTTTTCTCTTATTCTTTATTTCCCATCAAAACTTTTTTTTAGAGATACTACTGAAATAGTTTGTTAGAGTCGTAAATTATTGTTGCCTACAAAAAAAAAAAAAGTATTACGAGGCATTCTATGCGATAACAAAATATATTTTTTTTGTCACATTTTTTATCATCGTATATCAAGCCATTTTAAAAAAATTATATTTGTCAAAGATTGATCAATTGTAGTTCAGTTTTTTTCAAGAAGTTTCCATTAGAAAGTTATTAGCGATTATAATAATTAGAACCGGAAGAAATTTCGATAATTTTAAACTAGCAACGTCAAAAAGATATCATGCATGACTATTATCGTAAATTGTGTTAAACGCTAGCAGTTTAAGACATCGCATTTACTGTCTTTATGAAGTAATTTCGATAACTTCTCATCGGAGAAGTAAAAAGGTCCTTGGGTCGGATCCGATTCACCCTATTTTTGAACCCGCAAATATTTGAAACACTTTTGTCGGTTCCAAATTGGTGACGCCGAAAACTGTCACTTAATACATTATAAGTGACGAAATAGCTCGACAAATTTTGTAATTATCTTGATGAAGAAGAAAAATTTGTTCTCAAATTTATTCTGATTCAAATGGTGGAATCAGAATTTTCACACCACCCCTAAAATATTATTAGAATCATCAATGGATTACATATATTTTATACTTTGTTTGTACCACAAAATAATAATCTTTGTATTTTTTCATATATGTCAATTAAAATGTATTCAATTGATGTAACATGAAATTGGGAGCATTTACTCATGTTCCCTTAAAAAAATAAAATGAATTATCAACTAAAGAGAGTCGCAAGTTAGATAAAATTATATGATAAAATATTAAATACATCAGATAAATGTAAAGTTAAAGTAATTTATTTGTTGAAGGATTAAGTAATTCTTTCTTTTCGTTAATATAAAGATACTATTTTATATATAAGTCATGTTTCAAAACATCTTTGAAAATATAATAGAACACAAATGTCTTATATCACACTAATAATTGAATTGTAATACTTATATCACACTAGTAATTAAATTGTAATACATCAAACTATTACATATATGAGTATCAAAAAGAAAATTTATGATACCCGAGGGATTTCCTTTGAATTAATATTCTACCATTTTAATTTGAAGAATTTATCTTCTTCTTCACTATATTGTTCACGTTCTAGTTAGCAATTCGGAATTCGGAAGGCGTACGGTATAACAAAAGCACGAATATTATTTGGATTCGTAAAAGTTAAATTCGGTCAAAATCCGGTTAACGATTCGTGATTCGGAAATAATTCAGAACGTCATACGTACGTGTATAATTTGTTTTAGAGATATGAATTCGGCACATAAAATTTGGAATGTATTAAATATAAAAAATACTAAAATATTAAGAAAATACATTTATATTGGGAAGGTTATTTAATTTGTGTACTCAAAATACTATAATGTTAACAACAGAGAACTTTCGATTCGACGGAGATGGGTACCGAATTCGAATCTCTCTGTTGGAGTTTTTGGAATAAAAGAAAAAGAAAAAGGTAAAGGAAAGTTGGACCCTTAAAAACGCTATTAAATTAGGTCCAATAAGTAAACAGAACAAATGGGCTGGAGAATAATGGGCCGAATTAAAACGGCCGAATCTAGTACGAGACGGAAAAACCGTGAATAGTTCGGGAAGTTGAAAAATAACGTGAATTAGGTTCGGACTTTGAATTAGACTGCCATATTAGTCGGGAGAAAAATTCAGAAATCATTCAGATGAATTGCTAACTAGGGTTCACGTCACGCCAGAAGAAATTGCCCCTTAGGTATTTGAAACGGTTATATCAATCGCAAAAAAGCCTTTAAGGTGCCTTAAAAAATTTCTGATGGATATGAGAAAACCATTAGAGCATTTAAACGAAAATGAAAATAAAAAAACCTACAAAATGCCAAAAATAATGATGTTTTATTTAAACTTTTACTAATATATTTAGTTATTGTGTCCAAATTTATGTTGAAAAACTGAATAGTTCATAAAACATCCAACATGTTTGGAATACATAATCAAAGAATTAAGAAAATTTATTTACAAAGAATTATTTGAAAAAAAAATGGTTATTAGGAGGTAAAATCTTATTGTTACGCTGAGAGGGCTGAAGTGGAAATAAAATAAATATGAGAACCAAATTAAGTTTTATTGAAGTTAGCCGGATAGTTATATTTTAGCATATTAATGAAAATATAAGCACATGGTTACCGGAAAACAAATTTTCAGCTCCCGTAAATTACATTTATGCCCCTTGTTTATCTATTTATGCTCCCAATTTCTAGAAATACTTTTGTATTGTTTATCTATTTATCATTCGATGTGGCCATGTTGGATCAATAAGGATTTGACATATAGTTTGGTCCATTTTTGGACCGACCTAAAGCGTAAACGGATGCAAATAGGACACTATCTGCATAAACATTTTACTTGGCTCATTTTGCAGCTCGGGAAAGTTTCATAGTGCCGATTTCTGCATATGCAAATCACTGTGAAAATTCGCAAGTCATTTCGGATTTTGGGCTTCAACTTCTCGAGGTGATTGTTTTACTTGCCAAGCTGTGAACTTTTGCAAATGTGAAAATTTGCAGGATACCAACACTATCTTCCTACCATGTTTTTATGAGGATTATATTGCCATTGCGGGAACAAGTTAATATCTTCAACATTTATGATGTTTGTAAATGGTGATGGGACGGTAGAGTAATACTAATACACGTTATAGCTTGTATGCGTTTCGATGAGGTTGAGAAGATATTACAATCTTAATCAATATGTATTATATGCTCCACATACTGAGTTCACTTAGTTCATCGCCCTTATTGAAGGAGCCAGCACCCTTGAAATTTAACCGGTGTAGTGGTTTGACATATAATTGAGTTGTTAATTTCATAGGTATTTAGAGCAGCGATCGCAATTTCTGATCACGTTCTGTGCGTACATGATTTCTCGTTATATCCTTCACAGAACAGCATCCACATAGGGCCATGGTTAGCTCAAGTTCATCCCTCAGCATTTCTATGACACGTTTTACCCCTTGTTGTCCCTTTGCTGCTAACCCGTAGATCACCGGCCTGCCAATCTGCAATAGACATGAGATTACAATCTGATTACAAACATAAGCTCCATGTAACTCCCTCTCTCTCAGTGCCACTTTTTTCATGAGCGCGCAGGATGGGGTATGTTCGTTACATTGCATATGAAAACAAAGTGTTCTTTAAAAACCATTGCAAGATTGTGCACTGATGATTAACTTACAAGAACAGCTTGAGCTCCAAGGGATAAAGCTTTGAATACATCAGTTCCACGTCGAATTCCCCCATCTAAGAGCACGGGAATTCTTCCTCCAACAGCTTGCACTACCTGGAATTTTGCATCGTGAGCAAAACATTCCATAATTTTCATTTCAACAACACATGCTTCATTACATTACAGGGAACAATATGAGAACAGTTTATCCTAAAAAAGAGTAGTTCATATCATTTCGTATTCTAGGAAATGTTTCAGGCATAATTTGCTTACAGTGGCTAAGTATTCTCAGTGGATTACACCAGCAAAACTAAGGTTTCTGGGAAAGGTATTAATCGTTCTTTTATTAAGACGCCACGACTTCTCAAAAAGTTTTAGCAGGAAATCACCTCTTCGAGAACAGAGATAGTGGCTGGAACAAAATCAAGTTGACGAGCTCCATGGTTTGATACAATAACCCCAGCTGCCCCTACTTCTACAGCTTTTATAGCTGCAAAAAGAGCACCATTGGTAGACAACCCTGTTAAACTGCATGAGACTAAAAGTAACAAGGAACACTATGAAGCATGAACTACTCATTTATAGATTTCAACAATCTTGGACATACCGTCTTCAGCAGTGAGCACCCCTTTGAGAAGAATCGGTAAGTTTGTTATAGACTTCAACCATTCTATGTCCTATGAAACAACCAAACAAAGTTTAAGAAACTTGTGCACAGTTCTACAGGAAGTTCGATAACATTATTACAATGTTTGAAAGGATAACCAAGATAGTTGTTGGTTGCTTCATACATTCCAATTTAAAGAAGAATCAAGTGTTTGAGAGGCGAAGGCTTCAAGGTTTGACCCGTGTTCCTGCAAAACAGATAAGAAGAATTGAATTGCAATGGAATGATTAGCGACCACCTTGATTTCTAATGAAGAGTTATACGCACAGCAACCACTTCAGTTGAGAAAAGACCATCAAAGTTCTTCAATTGTGGTGAAACCATCCTGCATAAACATCAATGGTATGTTCAATTGGAGTAAAGCATCCACATATGCAGCAAATAAAGGAAACGGATCTCACTTATTCTTTATGTCTGCCCATCTTCGGCCAAGTTTTGGAGTGTCTACCGTTAAAACAATAGCCTTGTATCCATTTCTTTCAGCTCTCTGCACTAGTGTAGCTGAAACATCCCTTCTTTTATATACCTTCATAAGCGAGAATATGAGACACTAAGTTTGGAACCACCAGTGAGCATAATAAGATTATTGAAACTAGAAATTAAACAGAATTAAAGGTTTATGCGCGTGATTTTTTTGTGTGGATAGCTTACGTATAATTGGAAGAACCGAATACCGTTGCAGCTTGATGCAACCTCCTCTATCGTGCGGGTGGACGAATAGGATAAAACCTATCGTAAAAAAGGAATACATTAACATACTTCTCACTGAAGTCTTGAATGTTAAGAAGGACAAATGGACCTCAACATTATTACCATAATCATATTAGATGCAGCTGCAGCTTTAGCTGTTGCAACTTCTCCTGAAACACAAATGTTAAACAATGACTATAACAGAAACACATAAAAGAAAAATAACATACAAACTTGCTTTTTATTTTTCCTGAGTGTATTCAAACCTTCAGAATGAGCTAAGCTATGAAATGCAGTTGGAGCAACCATAATTGGCGATGACATATCGTATCCCAATATGTTTGTCGATAGATTTATTCTACTCACATCAATAAGAACTCTTGGTCGAAACCTGTTCATGAATATCCCATTCAAAATAAACAATTATATCATAAACTACATTAGTCCCAATTATTAAATGTACTGATCCAGGTTTGATATCTCACGTGATTCTGCGAAATGCTTCCACATTTTCCCTCATTGTGTGTTCATCCTCTGCACCTCCAGTAAAGTAGTCATAATACATCTTTGGAAGAATTTGTTTAGCTAACTGCTGGTATTCACTTACATTAACCACTTCAACCACCATGTTTCGTAGAAATGAAATATTATCCAATTGATTAGCCAATCAGTAAAACCTGCTGAAAAATATTCTTGTATCTCACTACATTAGTTGATTCTTCTAAACGCATGTAGACAAACGAAAAAGCAAGCCACAATCCAAGGTAAGACATCACAAACACATGTTTAAGACGGCTAATGTAATCATACGAACCATGTCTACCCGCTAGCTCTATCTATCATCCTATCATTTCCACAATGGTTGTCGTCTAAGGACATCCTATATTCGCAATCAATGGTCTGAGTTGGTCTCGGATCTATAGGATTTCAGGCTATTTTCTCGCTTGGTGGACAGACGCGCCCGCCAGAGACGACACAGACTGTATCAGCTGATGAGGTAAACAAAGATGATCCGAATCCTGTTAATCGGTCACCTTCAGGGCATTTTCTCCCCATATGAGCCAACTGTTTATGCAGAGAGGCTTGATCAAAAAAGAGGTGGTAGCTAGTACATCTCTGAGTCCACCAAGGTCATAGTGGGTGTTATTCACATGTGTAAAGAAGTCTCCACCTCTTCAATTTCTAGCTACTACTAAGATTTTGATGAGCACAAATTTCAGAAGAAAGAAAATACAGGACAAATAAATTTTCTCTTCACTGTGATGTGATTACTATATAAGAAATCATCACGTACTCAAATTAAGTGTAAAGAAATAATTAAACAGATTTTTATTTATGAACATAACTATTATGTAAATATGAAGGAAAACCATACCTATTCTCAGAGTGGAGGAAAAATGATGAAGAGGATGACCCAAAAAGTTAGATGCAGAGCAGAGAAGAAGCACTCAAGTTCTGATGTGGAAACCAATGAAAGATAAACAAACTCGGTTGCAATTATTGGAGATGTCAGTGTGGATGGAGACCTTTACTGTACTTGCAATACTGTAATACGTGTTGCACGGAAATTCATGTACACCAGGTTTCGTCGTCATGTGCAGTGCTACTTTCGGTGCTAGGCTCTGCCCTGTCTGCGGGTTTTGCGATATCATCTACCCATTCTAAAGCTTACGGCTACCCATCGGTGGACTTATTTGGTTGGATGTGCTAATAATATTTGTTTGGGCTTATCGGTAAATGTCACTGTAATATAGTGATAAAAGTTTTTTAGATTGATATTAACAGTGTTGATCTTTCTGTAGTACAGTGATAATACAGTTTGAATTAATATTGACGATGCTGAATTAGAAACTCCCTAGTGACTGAATGGCAGATTTTCCCTTTAATAATTTATAATAGACCGTGGTTTTAGAACTCCATCAGAACCATCACTCACGTTACAGTAGATCTCACCCTACCTGGAGCTAGTATGGGGCATTTTTGGTTGGGTGGGACCCACTCTATATGAGTGGACGTTTTAGGGGAGTCTTAAAGGAGAAATAACGGTTTATTTCAAATATGTCTAAATATAAATAGTTTAGTCCTAATCAATTCAATTAGGTATAATATAGTCCTTTATTTATTTGAAATATGAAAATTATATAAATAACTTTTCTGAATGAGTCTAAATATTTATAGTTTAATCCAAAGTGATTAATAATGATGTCAATAATTTTAAATAATATAAAAATAATTAAAAACAATTTATCTTTCAAACCGCTCATCTAAAATTCGTAAACTTATATATTCGTAAAGATCTTTCTGAGATCTACAAAAAGACTACCTGTATGACTAATAATTTTTATTTTTAAAATTTTAATTTTCTCTTTATGGTTATCTCATGTGTACAAAATGGTACACAAACACAAAATTTTCATAAGATTATGTCGTCATTTCTTCACATGTGCACCACTTTGTACACCCTAGTTATTTACACAAGTATAAGCTTATGAAGTCTTTTTTTTTCACATGTGCACTAGTTTGTACACACTATTTATTTATGCAAGCATAAACTTATGGAATCATTTTTTTGCATGTGCACCAGTTTGTACACCCTAGTTATTTGCGCAAACATAAGCTTATGAAGTCATTTTTTTATATGTGCACCAATTTGTACACCCTAGTTATAGCTTATGGAGTCATTTTTTTTGCATGTGCACAGTTTGTACACCTTACTTTTTTATGGGAATTACACAGGTGCACCAATATGTACACACCTACAAAACATGTATTAAATCCATCATTCATACATACACACATACCTATTTTTCATAAAAAATTCACTGGTGCACCAATATGTATACCCCTATAAAACATGCATTAATCGATTATTCATAACCACACACGAACCTACTTTTTCATGGGAATTACACTGGTGCACATGTATATACACACCTACCCATACTGTATAAACAGTTTATAACTTGTGCACCAAAAAGTGCACGTGCACAAACAATCTTTTTTTAACTAATGTAAAATTATAACACGATTATGTACACACTTACAAAAAAATCTAACAGATTTAACACCCATATCAACAAAACATGCAATATATTCATAAGAGAGCATAATGGTGTACAACTATGTACATGCCCACAAAACAACTCACATATTCATGAGTTAGCACATTGGTGTATAAGTACATACACATCTAAAAAAATCCAATAAATCCAACATGCACACCTACAATACATGTCATATTTTCATGAGAGAGCACAATAACACTGAGCTTCAATCTAAGAATCATTTCGCACTAACATGCCTTCAAATTGAATCATATAGACGGGTATACATGGTTTTGAAAGTAACAATTATAAAAAATAATTAAAGAAATCCTTAGAGCGTCCACATTCGTTGGACCAAACGACGGATCAAACCCATATATGGTCTTTGGTCCGTCAAAAGGCTAGCGCAATGGGACGAGTACTTATACTCTTTGGTCTGGATTTGCTACTGTTCACGACCAAAATGGTCTGATTTTCGGACCAAACGAACTATAGTCGCGCGGGCATGTAGTGAACCGTCTGGTTCTAGGCGTGCATGTAGTTAACCGTCTGGTGACAAGCGTTCGTCTGGGATTACGTTTCAAAATACGGACGTTAACAAAATTTACGTCTGATGAAGCGTTCATCCAAGATTACGCCTGATGAGCGTTACAGTAGGAGCATGCCCAGTTACAGGCGTTAACCAAATCAACGCCCCAATGAAGCGTGAAGCTAAAAATCTCCCCCATCAGGGCGTAATGCTAAGGCTCCGCCCACTTCAAGCGGGCGTATGATGTTCCGCCTGGTTCTAGGCGTGCGTCTATGGGTACGCCTGCTTGTATCGCTGATTTGTTACCGTTCTGATTTGTTACCGTTGATCAACGGCTATATTTTGGTTTGTATTCTGATATACTTATAAATGAATTTATACCTTTCATTCTCATTTCAAATCCACATCTTTCACATTTCATAGAAGACTTAATACATAAATTTTTTTAATCTCTCATTTTCATAATTATGGCTTATGAAAATTTTAGCCTTAATGCAGAGAATTTTACCATAGAGGAAGATTTATCCCTATGTCGAAACATAATATTATATTATCCAGCAAAAGGTCATGAAGGTCGGATGAATAGTTCAATGAGCATGGAATGGTTAGAACATATCCATGCTAACTTTTGTAATGACAGCGGTAACCCCAATAACCGGAACAGAGCAGGTCTTTTTTGTCGATTTCAGAAAATAGGTAGGACAGTAATCCAATTTTATACTTTAACCGCTAAGGTGAATGAAAGAAGAATTAGGAATGAAACTGATGATGAAGTTGTTGCCAGATCTCTGAAGGAATGGAGAAGATGGAAAGGTTCAGATTTCAGGTACCAACCTCATTTCGAGATCTTAAGGGTGATGGAAAAATACAACCCTTTTATGTTGATTGTTCCCCGAAGATATGAAAAACGTCATCCAGTGCGTCATACGACCCGTTGAAGGTTTGATTATAGGTTTGTTTAAGTGTTTAAGTGTAATCTAATGAATTATTGTATTTCATTTCCTTTAATGTTACGTGATGTATGCCTTTTCGATTCAATAAAATGATTTTATGTTCAACTGTTTTACAAAAACAATTAACTAATCTAATCACATTTTAGGACTAATCAAATATGGGCACTTTAGCCATTTAATAAAATATATTGATAATACATGAGATAATAAGTAGACATAAACTCACTTTCGCAAGCATCGCGGCTGCACTTAGCATGTGCAGCAAGCCTTTAAACCCCTAGGTGCCCCTAGCGTCCGAGTGGTGTCTCGGGCGGGTTTACAAGAGATTTACCCACAAAACCTATCCGCAGGATTTAGAATTTGTTATTCCTCACCGAAATCTGACCATAAGTGTTTGATCAAGTAATTTCACAAACGAATATGAGTATCTTTGTTGTGTACTGCACGTCGGCGTTGGTCCACTCTCATTCTCGAAAGTTCAGCAGTGTTCTGTCTAGAAATATTTACCGGTGCATGGTGACTGCGTTGATCATACGCATGCGGCCAATCACCGGGGTAAACGCTCATTCTCCACCATCATATTATGTAAAATGATTAAAGTTTTCATTATATATGCTAGTACATCTGGATTCCACATTCGTGCTGGTTGCTTGACGATGGCGAAATGATTTTGTAGTACCCCGAAGCCTCGCTCTACATCTTTTCGGCAACCCTCTTGCATTGCTGAAATTTTTTGTTTCTTCTGGGAATCTGGATGTTTAATAGACATCACAATAGTAGCAATCTCTGGGTATATTCCATCACCAAGATAATACCTTATATCATATTGATGTTCGTTTACAACAAAGTTCACAGGGGGTGCTTTCCCGTTGATAAGCTTTTAAAAAATATAAGAACGGTTCATAACATTAATATCATTGTTAGAACCAGGTATACCAAAAAGTGCATGCCAAAACCAGAGATCATATGACACCACTGCCTCCAGCACAATACTTTCACTACCTTTGTACGAAGTGTAAGCACCCGATTCCGCTGATGGGAATTTATCCCATTTCCAGTGCATGCAATCTACAATACCCAGCATCCCCGGAAATCCACTATCCTTATTCTCATTAAGAAGAAGTTCAACATCACGCTCAGTTGGTGTGCACAAATATTCTTTCTCATACAAATGCACTATCGTCTTACAAAACCTACGAGTTGCTTCAAAAACAGTGGTTTCTCTGATCCGTAAATACTCATCTACTGCATTGGCCGCACATCCATAAGCTAACATTCGTATTGCTGCAGTAACTTTTTGATGAGGGGTTAATCCAAGAACGCCACAAGCATCTTTTATTTTTGAACAAAATAATTATTTATGGCTACGACATCTCCCAATATACGGTTGAACAATTCTCGTCGCATTCTAAATCTTCTACGAAATACATTAGGTGGAAACGTCGGATTTCTGCAAAAGTAATCTTTTCATAGAAGTTTTGCACCGGCATCACGTTCTCTTGGTATTTGGATACGATTATGTGGCCAGTTCATACTTGAAACGATAAATCCCGCAGTGACAGCTTGGTTATTTTGGCTCAATGCAAGTAAACTTTCGTCTGATGAGTACAAACTATTGTTATCATCATCACCAGAAGAAGAAGAAGAAGAAGAAGAATAAGAAGAAGGAAGAGGAGAAGGAATAGAATAACAAGAAGCATAATAGTGATTATTATTCTGATAGTATTCCATTGCTTATTGATGTTTTTAGTTTTGGTTTGTATACTTGGAGAATCGAGTATTCAATTTATAGGCATATTAAGATAAGTCTTTGAGTTTTGATATGACCAAACACGCTTGGTATTTTAATGCAAAAACAGAGTTGAGGCAAGTGGGGTGAATAGACGCATCAGAGATAAGAAGTGTCGATTAATAAGACAAGACCAAATGGGAAAAACGACAAAGGAAAAAAATAATTTTCTTTTTGAATTGACAATGCAAAACAGATATAAAGGACAAAAGAAAAGATTATTAATATCTTTGGAGATGACAACACAAAGCAGGTAAAAGACAACGACAATGTAACAAAAGTCTTTTGAAACGACAATTCAAATCTGACAAAAGATATATCAAAGAAAAAATTATTTGTTCAACTGAAAATTCAATGCAAATGAATTACTACTCTTCCGTATCTTGATTCCCAGACGTCGAGCGCGGGGGAATAAATGGAGGCAAAGATGATCTGGATGTGTATTTACTTGATTGCATTGTTGATGATGATCCCTGACCCATGGTATTCCATATTTGTGGTGGTAAAGTTTGAGAGAACGTGTCAAACCCAACGGGTGGTTGTTATAGACGAAAATGGGCAAGCTGTGACTCCAAAATGTTGTTTTGATTTTGTAGACCCTGTATTTCTTCATCTTTTTCCATGAAAAAATGCATCCTCTCCTTTGTTTCATTTAACGTAAACTTACGAAATTCTTGTGTAAAATTAGCATATTCTTGAACTAAACCATAAGCTTCGACCTGTTATGAAAAAAATTAAATCAAATTCTCAACCATTATTATATACTAAAAAAAATTTACAGTGGTTGGTTGTATACTTACGTATGACAATTGTTGTTGAGGCGGAATGGGTACATGTTCATCAGGATGTTGGATGTTGTGTTTAATACGGTCACCAGCATAAGCGTATGTTTCAACCTCCCAATCGACTTTGGTGGCATATTTCTGCAGGTTAGTTACATGTCGCCAATACCCTATATACAGATCATACGTAACAACACGGACTAATTTACTTGCAGGGAGCAAATCGTTTTCCCTCATCTCCTCAGCTTCGTCGTTGTTCAAGTTGGTAATACGAGTAAGCGGGTTGCTTGGAACGCCCCATGTTTCATGGTATTTCCTCCAATACCTTTCTCCGAGATACATGTTATTCTGTGAAAAGAAAATAACTATCAACAAAAAAACCAATCAATTAACTGAAATTCAAAGAAAATAAAAAACAATCATATGGAAATAAATTATAAACTTACAGTGCCTAGCCAAGAGAATATAACCCTTTTCTCTGAGAGCTCTATTTCTTTCCGTCCAATATCACTTTCCATGACTAAGATCGCGGATTCCCACAGTTGTCAGGTCACATCGTCTACAGACAATTGATTAAGAGAAGTCCTTGAACGAACAATATCAATACTCTTCCTTCGTGTACCCTTCCACCGAGATCTTCTAGGCCACATTGATTCATTTTCAATCGTTGGGTTCTTTGGTCGACATATGCCCAGATATTCGTACCCCCAAAACTAGAATGTGAAGACAACAAACGGAATAAATAAGTAGCAAGAAATAAAAATTCAAAATAATTATAAATAAGACTAAGAAATTTACCTCCAATATTTGGAAGGGTCCGGCTATGACCTTTGTCCCCTGCCAGATGCAGTGAGACCGGAATACAATTTCGCAAATGCAACACTACCCAGTCATAATTGGCAACTGCATTTAGATCCTCAAAAGCAGCTAACCATCCAGCATCAATATAGGTTTTTGCATTTGAAAAGAAAATCTGACCCAAAAACATACATACAAAAGGCTCTGACCACTCTATCAGCAAGTATGCTATCATCGTTAGCCGCAACCAATGTTTCTGGATCAAAATATGTGCTCAAAAATGCAACCTTAATTGCATCAAAAACCCACTGGTTGAGAATATGTTCTCTTTTACAAACCTCACTATCTTTAATCAAGGGGTGTGAACCTGATCTCACGAAAGGAGATGTGAAAAGTGTTCGTGGTATCCCAAAAACGCTCAACAATATAGTCAATCTATGCATGTGATGAATCTACTAAATCCATGGTAAGTAAGCGGTCCCATCTTGCCTTTTCAATAATATATTTTACCCTAGGGTTGTGTTTAGTAATACCTGCATAGGTCTGAATGACCGATTTGAGGGAACCACGATGTAAATACTTGAATTTTGTATCGGTTGAATATGTAATATTGGTCGAGGCGTGACCCTGAGTATCTTCCACAACATTATAGTTCTCCAACCCGGGAACATCGACCCTTTCTTCAGTAATAGGGTCCTCTTCTGAATCCTCAACAATTTTATCCTTCTTGTTCCTCTTTGTTCGACCAACGAATTTCGACATCACACTGCTCGACATCTGGGCAAACAGTACATACAAGTTTGAAATCAAGAGTAATCCTCACAATGCACAAATATAAAACTCTACATTACTCAATAAATCCACAAAAATAATAATTTCATCATTATAAAAGTAATTATCTAATTAGATAATCAAATGTACCAACATACAAAAATCAACCAAATTACAAAATTCATGATTCACAAAATAGTCCACTACTAATCAAATCATCAATTGTACAAAAAATCATCATAATTCCCCAATTCTATAATTCCATAAATATTCTTTATAAAACATAAACATTCCTAGTTCCCAAATTTGAAAGACAATCAAGTCAATTCATCATAAAATTAACCACAACCCAACTCAAATTAACCAACAACTTAATCAATTCTAACTTCAATTCAACAAATTCTCATCAATTTTTATACCCAATTTACAACATCCATAAACCCTTAAAATTATCACAATTTCAAAGTTACAATTTCTAAAACCTAATATGTCTATTTCATAATCACATGTTTAATCATACAACATATATAAACAAATTTAATTTACAAAACATAATAATAAATCATAATCTAAACCTATGAAATCAATTACAATTTAAATCAAAGTTTAATTTTATTACCTTGATTTCTTTGAAATAATACCACTTGTATCAAATCTGCCTAGTTTTTGTATGTTTGAAAAAAGGTTGATCTTGAATTGGAGCTTGATTTGGAGGGAGAAATGGGTTTATCAAGGGTTCAAAGGTAGGCGGTGGAATGGATGTTCGTCTGTGAAGAGGGTTCAGGAGAAAATGAACCGAAGAGGAGAAGAAGAAGTCCGCTGGTTCTAGGCGTTGATGCAAGCGTCCGCTTGGTTTTCTAGGCGTTCATCTACGGATCCGCCCAGTTCTTCAAGCGGTTGGGTAGCTGCACGCCCGTATTTTTCCGCACACGATGCATTTGCACGTGTAGACAATTGATCGGGCGTATGCCTATTAAACCGCCCCATCGGGCGTTCGTCTAGTAAAGCGCCCGTCTCTGGGGCGTACGTGTAGGAGTCCGTCTATCATCAGACGTAATTTTCGTTACCGCCTTCCATCAAGCGTTCAACCAAATATCCGCCCCACACAAGCATTTTCTTAGACGTATGCCTGTCTCAACAAACGTTTACCCAGACGTCCGCACAACTACAAGCGTTATACTAGACAACCGCCCGATTATTTTTAGTCATTTACCCGTAGCGTTTGAGCTGGACCAAAGAGTAAAATTTTACTCTTTAATTTTTGGGTTTAGTCTTATGACTGTGACGCTCTTAGCCAGCCTAAAAATTATTTGAAGCAAACTGACTTGAAGTGTATAAAAAAACATACAGTAGTCATAATACCAAGCTCCAAACAACCCTAGTCCTCTTCTTCGTCATAGCAATATAAGGGAAAAACTATTAACTCAATATGAAATTCATAAAAGATAAACAAACATTAATAGAATACTTACTAAGTAGTACGTAAAAAAAGGGACCAAAAAACAAATTGCGTAAAGAAATGGTAGCATGAGTCATGACTAAGCATTTTAAGTCTGATAACCATTTCTACCCGGAACTTCATCAATCTGCCAACCTTAGTACAAATCCAAGAAGGAGCGTGAAACTTTTCCGTCTACATCTACTTGATAGGTTGAGGTCCCAAACACAGAACTAAGAATTTATGGTAACTGCCTAGAATTAATAGAGCAACAATTGATAAAACCTTCACATGTAATAACAATTGAAGCACTCGAAGAAACCTAACCTTATCTATATATGATGAATACGAAATTTTTTTTGAGATTCTGTCATTAATCGTTGTTACTGGAACCAAAAATTAAAACTTCCACCTTTTTTTTTACGTAAAGAGGATCATCTAATCCATCACAACCTTTCAGCATATCGAAAGAAGAAAGGGATATTGTTCACTCGACAAATATTAAGGGAAAAAGAAATCAACCTCGGCTTTTTCTCTCTCTCCTTCGAAATCTCAGATCCGTGAATTGATATACACGGAAGGTTATTTAGGATAACATAAAAATTTAAATTTTTATGAGTCGGTGGTAAAAAAGATTCACCCATACAAAAAAGACTAAATTGTTCGCATTACGAAAAAGACTAAATTGTTCGCATTTTAGAAAAAAGGACTAGAACATACAAGGCTTTAGGAGATAGGACTGGACTGCCTAAAGCCCAATAAAAATAGACTAACAGTTAATTCCTACGGTCCCAAAACCACGGTATGTTAAAAGTTCTTTATTTTTCTTTTTTACTTTATCTAGCTTGTAGTATTAGACTTCTTATAAAAGAAGTTTGAACTTTAACGTACCAAGCCATTGGGCTTTAACTTTTTAAATAAGTAGATAAAATAAAAAATAACACCTATGCACGATTCGATAAAACCACATAATTTTTCAAAATGATTTGCATTTTGGATCATTTAATCATCAAATTGCAGCTAAATAACACATAATTGTTGGCAGATAATAAATAATTGCCTAGCTACCTGGTCTAGGAACGGTTTGTTCGGGAGTAATACATAACTGCTCCAAGCACATAGAAGAAATTTTCTTCAATTTAATCTTCTACAGATTAATCATTAAATGTGATCATGATTAATATCTAAAGCACCAAGTATGCCCCAACAGCGACCCCTCCTACCACAGCATAAGTCGTACCAATAAAAAGTAAATTTTTATATTAATATTCGTGTCCCAAAATAAATGATCGTTTTTTATTTTTATATATTTTCTTTCTAAATAAATTCTTACTAATAATTAGTGTTGTTAAAAAAATATAAGAAACATAAAGAATTTAATTGTAGTCATGTTTATACTCGTTATGTAGGCCTTTTAAAAATATTTTCAACCTTATAATATTTACAATTATCCTTTTTTTAATTTGCGAGATATATTCGATCAAAGTTTTAACATAAAAGGGTAGATAAGAAAAAATATATAAAAATTATGCAAATCCCAAAAGGGTCATTTTTTATGAGATAAGAAGAGTATATATCTGGCCAAATGCATTCATTGATTCAAACTATAATACCCTAATTTAGTAGGTAGGGTTCGTCGAATGGAATATATGTAATGCTTTGTCCTTTCTAGGGCTGCACATATCCGAACCAACCCGCCAACCCGACTCGCACCCACCCATTTTGACCCGACCCGCACCCGACCCGCTGATGAACGGGTAGGGTGCGGGTGATAACTTCCATTACCCGCCTACTGGCGGGGACGGGTGCGGGTGACACCTTCTCTCACCCGACCCACCCGCCCAACCAGCCAAAAAAAAACTTTTTTAGCATTTGGATTACTTACCCTTGTTTAATCTGAGTCGTCCATTGGATATGAAAAGAAAGCTCCCTTTTCTTCTCCGTGTACTCTGATAGTCTGATTCTCTCGACCTAACCTGACGCCTGCAGCGCCTCCATCTCTTCCTTCTTCTGGTATTCTTCTTCTTCTTAAACAAGGTTATGCAAACAGAAGCTCGAGTTGGTGTGGTTGTTGACGGTGGAAATACTGGTTCTGGCGGTGGAGGTGGAGCCAAAAGAACCTTTAGTTCTGGTCATGGTGGTGGTGTTGCTGCTTCTGCAATTGATGGAGGTGCTAGGAATAAATTCCTACACCAAAAACAACCACAACAACAGCATCAGCATCATCAAAATCAACACATCATTATGGTGTCACAACTGCTTGCTGGTGGAGTTGCAGGAGCTGTTGGTAAAACTTGTACAACTCTTCTTGCCCGTCTCACCATCTTGTTTCAGGTACTGCTCTTAATTCACTGATCATCCCTATTTCTAGTGAATGAAAATCCCCACGTTTCTTAATTCAACTCAAATTAGCTGAATTTAGGGTTGCAATGCATGTTGGATTTAGGAATAGTATTGTTCAGAGAATTGAAATAAACCTTTTTCTCCCCTTTATTAAGTAAGTGATGATTGCCAATTCAGTTCATGAATTTCAGATATTTTTTTTATTTGGTTGACATATGATCTCTTTAGGTTCAAGGTATGCACACAGATGTTACAAATCTAAAAAAGGCTAGCATATGAAGGGAGGCATCAAGGATTCTACGAGAAGAAGGTTTCAGAGCATTTTGGAACGGGAATCTTGTTACTATTGTCCATCGTCTTTTGTATTCTTCAATAGGATTCTATTGCAAGAGCATGCTGCAGATTACCTCCTAAACCTAAGTCTGATTTATATGAAATTTTAAGCATCATTAGATGCCAATCATTGAGTAGACTTCACTGTTTTAAAGTGGCAAATAGCTCTATGTGTGATGTCCTTGCTGATCTTGTTGGAATAAGGCTCAACTCAAAGCTTTACCTCTGGTTTTGCTAATTTCTAAAGTTATTTACTGTTGTAATTGGATTTCTATCTTTTATCTTTTGATCTTGATGTCAATCTTACTTAAAGAGCATATGCAGCTGCATACCAAGAACTAAGAGCATAACTACATTAATGATTCAAACATGCTCCTAATTTATTTGAATATATTTATATAACCTTACCTACAGCTCCAGAGATACTTGAAAGCATACTTGCATATATAAATGATAATCTTAATACTATCTTGTTGCAGATGGACTCAGCGGGGAATATTGTAGTAGGTAAAGATGATTGTATTGTAACTGTATTTGATCCTCGCAGGACAGTAACTCGGCGTTTCCCTCAACACTTAATTGGTAGACTTAGTATGTTTGGAAAGCTTATATAGTGAGACTACCAGTGACATGTTAGACTATTATGCACACTGTCTCTTTTATCAACAGCACATATCTTTTTAGGTGTTGATAATTATATTCAGAATTTTACACAAATAATGTAAGGTTAATACATTATTTTTCATGCCTGATGTCGTTCTTCTACAAAATTTGTGATCTCTGTGTAGTGAAAATAACAGTTACTCGTGTATTACAAATGGTCGGCTTAGGGGAGATGGGTAAACTGCTCAAGATACAAGGTGAGAGTAGTTATACAGAGATGTCAGCTCAGTGTTCAGTTCTATGATCCGGTAAACTGCTCAAGATACGAGGTGAGAGTAGTTATACCAAGATGTCAGCTCATTGTTCAATTCTATGATGCTCCCTATAGATATATACTTAAATATACTGAGCATCTGATCAAGCTACAAGGGGTCTCTTTATATTGCTTGCAGCTGAGAGTTTGAGCACATGCTATGGTTGTTTTTCGTTATATTTTATAAAGTATCGTGATGTCGTGGTTATGTTGAGTCGGAATTTGTTTATCATAGTAGCTTGATACTAAGATGACCTTGTTGCTATGGGACTATTCGGTGACCTGGCTGGCGCTGCTACTAAGATGACCTTGTTGCTAGTTGGGAAATGTCGTAGAATTGCATATTAAAACTTTAATTTTATTGTATAATTTTGAATGTTGGGACTTAGATTTTAAGATGATCGAATGTTGGTTTAAATGGTTTATCAAGTGGTGCGCGTGAGGATCAAAAAAACAGCCAAGTCCTTGAAAAAAAAATTCATCATTTCTGGGAGGGTGACCCGCACCCGACCTGCCGAATGGCGGGTCAAACCCGACCCGACCCGACGTCCGGCGGGTTGGGTGCAGGTGACATTTTTCTTCACCCGCCTTATGACGGGTCGGGTACGGGTGAGGCCAAACCCGACCCGACCCACCCGATGTGCATCCCTAGTCCTTTCCTGACACCGAGGCGTTTTCAACACAGTTGGTAAAAAATTCTACTGTTAAACGTGCTTGCGCGGGAACAATCCAGAAATGAAATGACATTCTGAAAAGTTACTGCTAGATGATCATAACAGTGCCCGTTAAAAAACCTACATTGTCGAATAACCACATAAGCTAAGTGGGGACAATATTGGTGAAAGGTCTAGTTGTTAAACAAACAGTCTTGGGTGGGACCAATAAACTAATGTTTAAGCAAAAATGATAATTATCCAAGATGATTTAGTTAAGGTTATTAAGAACTACCGAGAGATGCGAAAAACTACTAATGGTGCCAATTCTAGCTTCACAGCCTTAATACCGAAGGTAAATACAACAGATTGCATAAAAGACAATAGACCTATTCGCCTTGGCAATTTTTTCTTCGAAATCTTCACTAAATTTCGAGCTACTAATAAACTTGGTCGAGCTTTGTAGATTCGGTGTCTAAGGAGTAGATGGCGTTTATGAAGGGAAGAAATATCCATGAGAAATATCTATTTTTCTTCTAAGATAGTTAATGAACATGCAGTGAAAAGAAAGGTAACTTGGGTTTAAATCTGGATATCTCACAAGCTTTTAACAATGTAAGTTGGCACTTTATTATTGAGGTGTTTCGCAGGTATGGTTTTTTTAAGAACTGGTGCACTTGGATTATGAATATCTTGTAATATGCTAGAATTTCTATCCTTATGATAGACCTGGATTATTTTCTAACATAACAAGAAGCTTACGTCAAGGTCATCTTTTCTCTCCTCTATTTTCATTCCTATTGAAGATATTTTGAGCAGAAATATTTCAAAATTATTCTCTGAGAAGAGGATGGACTTTATGGTCACGAGGAAAGGTATTTCCCCTACACATGTTTTCTTTGCTAATGATGCCTTGATTTTCTGCAAAGGTAATCGGAAGAGTTTGAAAAAACTCTGAAACTTTTTGGGCATGTACCAGCGTGCCTATGGTCAATGTGTTAGTAGAGTTAAGGGTAAGTTTTACCATGGTAATGGTTCTTATTTTAGGGGAAGAGTAATTTCCAATTTCCTTGTAACTGGAATGGCCTTTTTTCCTTACTGCTATCATGGGTGTGCAACTTAAGCCTGTTAATGTTAGGTATGCACCCATTAGACCTGTTGTTGAGAAGCTTATGGATAAGCTTGCTGGTTGGAATTGTAAGATGTTATCTTTTCAGGTTAGACTTGTTTTGGCTAGATCAGTCATTCCTAATTTTACTATTCATACTATGGTTGTCTATAAATGGCCTTTTAGATTAATCATAGCGCAATGTGAAAGAGCTATTTGCAACTTTATTTGGTCTTGTGATTCTTTAGTGTGCAAGCGCTCTGTTGTTGTTTTTGAAAAAATGTGCAGTCCTTGCCGTGAAGAGGGTCTTGGCATTAGAAGACTTTTAGTTGTTAACAAAGCTATGTTGATGAAGCTTTGGTGGAATATCAAGCACTTGGACAAGACTTGGGCAAATTACTTGCAAGCTAAATTCCTCAAGGGTAATGATAACATCATTGATTACAAGGTAAATTTTACAATCGTTCCTTGCATCAAATGGGTTTATTCATTAATAGAGGGACACATCAGATGCATCATTCCTGATGGTGGTCTACATTTATAATTTTTGATAACTGGCATGGTGATGAATCAATAGCAAGTGCAATTTGTGCAGCAAATGCAGATCGAAACTTGTGTAATACAAAAGTTAGTACTTTGATTGTTGATAATAACTAGGTTATCCCTGCAAATATACGCACTTCGATGCAGTAAGCTGGCATTGATCCATCTTCTCTACCAAGAATTGTTAGGAATGCAGACTTCAGAGTATGGATGGCGGACCAGAAAGGTGATTTTTTTTGTTAAATCTGCTAAGGAATTGTCGCACAACAGATTTGAGATGAACAATGAAGCTAAAATTATATGGAGGACGGTTGTTTACCCTTTTATGGAAGCTGAGTGTTGGAAAATGCCTTAGACCCTGTCAAGTTTGTTGATGAATAATCGGTCAATTGACCAAGTTTTTAGTTAGATTTGTTAAGCCTTATTCATAGCAGTAGTAGCTACTTTCTAGATTTATTAGTTAAACTTCTGCAATAAATAAGATATGCATTGTATCAGAATATATGAAAAACTATATTGAGTTTCCTTTCATATAACTTCAAATTGGTATCAGAGCCTTTTTTCTTAAGGGATCTGTGAGATAGTTTCTTCTTTGAGAGATTGGTGAGATGGAAACAGAAACAAATTTCTCTAATACACCACCTAAATTCAATGGGGAAAATTACCAAGTTTGGGCAATAAGGATGATTGTTCATCTAGAAGCTCTTGATCTTTGGGAAGCTGTAGAAGAAGATTATGAAGTTTCTCCACTGCCTGCAAATCCAACAATGACGCAGATGAAGAATCATAAAGAGAGAAAGACGAAGAAGTCCAAGGCCAAGGCTACCCTTTTTTCAGCTGTGTCGGAGCACATATTCATACGAATTATGAACTTAGGATCAGCAAAAAACATATGGGATTATCTCAAGAAAGAGTACCAGGGAAACGAACGAACCAAAAATATGCAAATTCTGAATTTAATTCGAGAATTTGAGATGCAAAGAATGAAGGAAACAGAAAACATAAGAGAGTATTCCAATAAGCTGCAAAGTATTGTCAACAAGGTGAGGCTCCTCGGCAAGGAATTCTCAGACGAAAGAATTGTTGAGAAGATCTTGGTGTCTATACCGGAGAGATACGAGTCAAAGATCTCTTCGCTAGAGGAAACCAAGGATTTATCGACAATTACGTTAGCAGAGTTGGTGAATGCTATGAATGCTCAAGAACAAAGAAGATCAATGCGAGAAGAAGGAACCATGGAAGGGGCTTTTCAAGCAAAAGCAGAGAACTCTGGAGTTTCAGAAACACGCAATTACAAGACCAGTGGTGATGCAGTTTGTCCACATTGCAAGAAGACTGGACATCCAGAAAAAAGATGTTGGTGGAGGCCGGATATAAAATGCAGGAAGTGTGGGAAGAATGGGCATATGGAGCGAGTCTGCAAGACACAATGAAGCGAAGAAGTAAACGCCACGATTGAAGAAAATCAAAAACAACTCTTTTTTGTAACCTGTTTTGAAGCAGACAACATGTTAAGTGAGTCCTGGCTAATTGATAGCGGTTGCACTAATCATATGACAAATGACAAAGATCTCTTTCAGGTGCTGGACGAATCAGTTAATTCAAAGGTAAAAATTAGAAATGGTGAATTTCTCTCTGTGAAAGGACAAGGAACAGTGGAAATACAAAGTGCTACGGGTGTGAAGTATATTCAAGACGTGTTATATGTGCCTCAAATACCAGAATCTGCTCAGTGTTGGACAATTGGTGGAGAAAGGCTTCAAAGTCATCTTTGACGAAAAATGGTGTATGATAAAATCTATTGAAGGACGTGACTTGTTTAAAATAAAAATGAAGGGAAAAAGCTTTCATCTAAATCTCATGGAGGAGGAACATATGGCATACACGAGCTCTATAAGTAAAACGTGTTTATGGCATAAACGGCTCGGTCAGCTTCATCATGGTGGAATCCAGTATATGCAAAAACACGTTCTAGTAAAAGGAATGCCACTGTTGGAGAAAAATCTAGAAGAATGCACAGCTTGTCAATATGGCAAGAATACAAGAAAGCCGTTTCCACAAACAACATGGAAAGCAACAAACAAGCTGCAGCTAGTCCACACAGATGTCTGTGGTCCTCTAAACACACCTTCACTAAATGGTAGTAAGTACTACATTGTGTTCATTGATGATTACAGCAGATTTTGTTGGATTTATTTTCTTAAATCCAAGAATGAGGTACCTAACATATTCTGGAAATTCAAGACGTGGGTGGAAAATCAAAGTGGTTGTAGGCTGCAAATATTGAGATCCGACAATGGAACGGAATACACAAACAAAACGTTTGGACTGTATTGTGAAGAAACCGGCATTGAACATCAGTTTACAGCACCTTACATTCCCCAGCAGAATGGTGTAAGTGAGAGAAAAAATCGAAGCGTTATGGAAATGGCTAGATGTATGTTGTTCGAAAAAAATCTTCCAAAAAAGTCGTGGGCAGAGGCTGCAAATACTGCTGTGTTCCTACTCAACAGGTTTCCAACAAGAGCTCTCGAAAGGAAGACACCTTATGAAGCTTGGTATGGGTATAAACCTAATATGATGAATCTAAAATTGTTTGGGTGTCTCTGTTTCTCTCATGTGCCAGAGGTGAAATAACTAAGCTAGACAAGAAGGCAGAACCAGGAGTGTTTATCGGTTACAACAACTCGTGTAAAGCCTATAGAATTTTTCAGCCTCAATACGGGAAGATTCTGGTGAGTAGAGATGTGACCTTTATGGAAGAAAAACAATGGAGCTGGGAAGAATCAAACCCAAAGAATGTTACGCCAGAATCAATCCCAAAGAACATTACGCCAGAAGATTTACAAAATGCAGAAAACCATATTGATGATGTCCCGGTCAGAGGTATGAAATTTCTGTCCGATATTTATGAGAATTGCAATGTTGCTATCTTTGAGCCTGCCGAATACAAAGATGCCGAGAAAGATCAAAAATGGGTTGATGCCATGAGGGAAGAGCTTAGAATGATTGAAAGAATGGTACTTGGGTGCTGGTAGATAAACCAACATGCAGGAAAATAATCGGTGTCAAGTGGGTTTATAGAACCAAACTTAATGCCGATGGTTCTATAAACAAACATAAGGCCAGATTGGTGGTAAAGGGGTATAATCAAGTATATGGAGTGGATTTTTCAGAAACTTATGCTCCTGTGGCCAGATTAGACACAATAAGAATGATGCTTGCTCTAGCTGCGCAAAACTCATGGAAGGTATTTCACTTGGATGTGAAATCAGCATTTTTAAATGGTTATCTTGAGGAGGAGATCTATGTAGAGCAGCCGGATGGTTTCAAAGTAAAGGGACAGGATGAGAAGGTTTATTTGTTGAAAAATGCCTTGTACGGTCTTAAGCAGGCTCCGAGGGTTTGGTACAGTAGAATTGATGAGTATTTTCAGAAGATGGGATTCGTCAAAAGTCCAAGTGAAGCCACATTCTACATCAAAGAAACAAGTGGAAATTTATTGGTGGTTTCTATATACGTTGACGACTTGCTGGTGACAGGGAGTAATGAAGTTGTAATAGCGGAACTCAAGTCTGAAATCCTCAAAGCATTTGAGATGACAGACCTTGGGTTGATGACTTACTTTCTGGGAATGGAGGTTCAACAAGGAGATGACGGGATTTTTATACATCAAAAGAAGTATGCAACAGAGATCCTCAAGAAATTTCATATGGAAGACTGCAAGAGCGTAGACATACCAATGAATATAAAAGAGAAGTTTAACAAAGAAGATGGAGCTGAAAAGGTCGACGAAAGAATGTACAGGAGCTTGATTGGTTGTCTAATGTATCTGACATCCACCAGACCCGACATAATGTTTGCGGTAAGTATGCTGTCAAGATTTATGCATTGTGGAAGTGAGATACATTTTCAAGCTGCAAAGAGAATAGTGAGATATATAAAAGGGACAACACAATATGGCATCAAATTTGGAAGCTCTCAGGTATTCAAGTTTGTTGGGTATTCAGATAGTGATTGGGCAGGATCAACTGATGACATGAGAAGCACAACAGGTTTCTGCTTTGGTTTTGGATCAGGAATGTTCTCTTGGTGCTCAAGAAAACAAGATGTTATAGCACAAAGTACAGCAGAAGCAGAATATGTTGCAGCAAATGACACGGTTAATCAAGCCATTTGGATTAGGAAGCTACTTATTGATCTCCATAAGATGCAACAGGATCCAACAGAAATCTACATTGACAATCAAGCCGCAATTGCAATTTCAAAGGATTCTGTGTTTCATGGGAAAACTAAGCACTTCAAGATCAAGCTATATCACCTAAGAGAAGAACAGAAGAATGGAGAAATTAAGTTGGTTTACTGCTCTACAATCAACCAAGTTGCAGACATATTTACAAAGGCCTTACCAAAAGCAAGGTTTGAAGGTTTAAGAGACAAGCTAGGAGTTTGCAGGAACTAAGGCAAGGAGGAGTTCGTTGGAAAATGCCTTAGACCCTGTCAAGTTTGTTGATGAATAATCGGTCAATTGACCAAGTTTTTAGTTAGATTTGTTAAGCCTTATTCATAGCAGTAGTAGCTACTTTCTAGATTTATTAGTTAAACTTCTGCTATAAATAAGATATGCATTGTATCAGAATATATGAAAAACTATATTGAGTTTCCTTTCATATAACTTCACTGAGTATTGGAAAATTATGGTTAAAGATTATTGTGCAACACAGAACCAAATTGTCTTCAGGTTCGGGATTCCTTGGGTTAATAGATGTTATCTATGCAAAAAAGATCATGAGTCTCTGGATCATATCACTTGGCGTTGCAGGTTTGCTAGAAGGGTCTGAAACTAGAATACCAGAATTTTTAATGCAAGACCATGCATGAATTTTATTCGACTCTTATAAAGCCGCAAAAGGCAAAAGCATAATGATAAAGGATCTTTGAGTTGTTACTAATATGGCAATAATATATGAGCTAAGGAAGTTTAGAAACAAAGTTTGTTTTGAAGGTTGCAATGTGCATTGTGTTAATTTTTTATTACGCATCTATTAGTTGATGCACGATAGTTCAGTCCGCATGAAAGGCCATATGAATAGCACTATGGAAGACTTGCACATTATGAATTACTTTAATGTCTCTTTTCGCATATGATGAAGTTCATTAACCCTTTGGAATCTGCTTGGCATGCATCCTCCCAATCACAATGAAATTTTAATTTGTTGTGATGATGCATCAAATTAATAATCATAGCGTTGCTCGTGTAGGAGTTATTGCGAGGGATATTGATAGTGTTGTTTTGGGTGCTTTGAGTATTGGCTTAGGTATTCAAACTAATTATCTAGCGGAGATTTAGGCTGTTAAATTTGTCCTTGAATGGGCCATCTGGTGGAATTATATAGAGATTAAAATGCGCTCAGATGCTGCAAGTGTGGTGTATACTATCACTTGTGGCAGTATACCTTGGAGTTTGAAAGAAATATGGATTCCCGCTTGTTCTAGCTTCGATCAAAGCAGTTACGAGCATGCTTATGAGGTTAATTTTTTTTGCAGATACTTTGGGTAAGCGAGCTTATTTGCTAATAAAGGAGTTATATATTGATAGTTGTTGGAGAAAAATGAACTTAAAATGTTTTTTGATCTTGGTGGAAATAGATCTTAGGACCTAGAAGTCACTAAGGAACACTAGCTCATTTTTCACTTTTGTGAATGAACTTTTAGTCCCACATTGGAGAAACTAAAGATGATTTATCTCTTTATTATCTAGAAAGTTGCTTCTAAGGAAGGGCCCTTAGGGGTTCAGATACTTTGGTAGTTGGGGAGGACTAAGACTATGGGCTAGTTGGTGCAACCATACTTTTCACACACGCACGGTGCTTCGCACCGAAGCACGCACGGGCTCGGGTTCGGGTTCGGGGGCATGAGTGTGTGTTGCGGGTGCGGGCGTAGCTACGGCTGCGGGCCAACCAAGACTTATCGTTTTTGAACATAATATATTTACTTAAAAGAATTTAAGACTAAATTAATTTTTTTTTTAAATGTGGGGGCGTCTGACCCGGCGTGATTTGTATTGTGCTTATACAAGTCAAAGGGCAGTTCTATCTTGGACACATCTCCGTTGTTGTGGTATAGCATCTCTCAATCTTGAGGAGTACCCGCGGACTATTGTGTTAAGCACAATTTGCTGAGCAGGTGGCTCTGTCCATTGTGTGATATCAATTCAGCGATTTCTTAACCTTAACAACTTCTTCTGTTTAGTGCTTTTCATTGTTGCAGATCCAACAATCCTAACACAATAGCTTCTTCTTTTGTAACAATGGGTAAGAATGATGTTGACAGACCAGACAAATTTAATGCCAAAGATTTCAAAAGATGGCAATCCAAGATGTTATTCTTTCTGAGTTTCCATATGTTAGATGAATTAGTTCTGAAATCCTTTGATGAAACTTTAAATGATGCTGGAAATGAAAGGGAGTTGGAAAGTTGGGGTAGAAAAAACTATATGGCCAAAAATCATATTCTGAACTGTTTAGAAGATGCACTGTATGATTTCTATAAAGCAAAAGAAAATTTTTCTGCTTTTGATTTATGGGCTGCTTTAGAAGCGAAATACCAAGCTGAAACTGCTGGAAGTAAGAAATTTTTGGTAGCTAGGTTCCTGGAGTACAAAATGTCAAATGACAAATCTGTGGTTGATCAATTCCTTGAACTTCAACATATTATCAATGAAATTATTGTTGAAGGTATGGTGATACATGAAACGTTTCAAGTGTCTGTTGTGATTGAGAAATTACCTTCTTGTTGGTCTGAATACAAACGTAGATTGAGACATTAAACCGCTGAAGTCAGTATGGTTGATTTGGTTAAGAAGATTCAAGCAGAAGAATTACTGTGTTCCAAAGACAAGAACGTATATTCCGCAAGGGACATGTCCAACAAGGCTCATCTAATTGAATACAAGTATTCCAATACTGAAAAGGGCAACAGCACCAAACGCAAGCCTGGTAATCACAAGAAAGGAATGTTTCTGAAACCCAAATCTGGCATTGGTAAAATTAAAGGTGCGTGTTATGTTTGCGGAACTCCTGGCCATATGGCAATGCACTGTAGAAAATGTAAGGACTTTAAAAACAATGCTAATTTGGTTTATAACAACAAGAACGAGTTTTCTGGCACGGTGTCTGAAGTCAATTTGGTAACCAATGTGAGAGACTGGTGGGTAGACTCTGGTGCTACCAAGCATATATGTGGAAACAGAGATATGTTCACCTCCTATCAGAAGGTAGAGGAAGGGGAGAAACTCTACATGGGTAACTCGTCCGCAACACAGGTTGCGGGAAAAGGCAAAGTTGGGCTAAAGCTCACTTCTTGCAAAACTCTCACATTGAATGAAGTTCTTCATGCTCCGGACATCTGCAAAAATCTTGTATCTTGTGGTGTTTTAGATGATAAGGGTTTTAAACTTTTTTTTGAATCTGGAAAAATTATTGTCACTAAGGGTAAGGATTATGTAGGAAAGGGTTATAATACTGAGGGTCTCTACAAATTTAATGTAACCTCTGTTGAAATGAATAAAATTGATTCTTCTGCTTATGTTTGTGTCTCTTGAATGTTTGGCATGGTAGACTTGGTCATGTAAACTATAAGTCAATGAATAAACTGGCTAGCATAAGCTGCATACCCAAATTTAGTTTGGAAAATGAACATAAATGTGAAATATGCGTAGAATCAAAATATGCTAAAAAACCTTATAAGAAAAATATTCATAGAAATTCTAAACCCTTAGAATTAATTAATTCATACTTAGTTGACATGAAATTAGTTCAAACTAGAGGTGGTAAGAAATGGTTTGTCACTTTTATAGATGATTGTACGAGGTACTGTCACATTTATTTACTTAAAGGTAAGGATGATGTCTTAGAAGCCTTTAAGATGTATAAACTAGAAGTTGAAAACCAAATGAGTGCTACCATTAAAACTGTTAGGTATGACCGTGGTGGTTTTATGTAATTCCTATATGATATTTTTGCATAGAACACAGCATTATACACGAAGTAACCACTCCTTATTCACCACAATTTAATGGTCTGGCTGAACGAAAAAACCGAACCCTTAAGGAGAGAATGAATGTCATGTTAATTAGTTCAGGATTATCTGCAAACTTGTGGGGGGATGTCTTCCTCTCAGCTTGTTATGTCTTGAAAAGCGTACCCTTTAAAGGATCAGATAAAACTCCATATGATTTATGGAAAGGTAGACAACCTTCTTATGCATACGTTAAAGTGTGGGGATGTTTGGATAAAGTACCCATTCCTCCACCTAAGAGAACCAAGATAGGACCCATAACTGTTGACTGTGTCTTCATAGGGTATCCTGAGCTTAAAAATACATAACAATCCGCTATGCCTCCCCGGCAGCGGCGCCAAAATTTGGTTGTGTCGTAATCAACCAAAAAAATCGAGTTCTTACTCTTCCAAAATAGATTTAAGTATAGCAAATAAGAACAAGTTCGTTCCCACAGAGAGGCAGTGATTGTGATTTATTTTCAGTTACGTGAGTAAACAGGGGGGTTGTGTTGTGATTTAAACTAAATTAAACTAAGCAAACTAAAGCAAAATTAATAAAAACGTGTATCAGGGAAAGAAAGCATTGGTTAGAGAACTCATCGTCCGTTTTCCAACATGTTATCAATAAAAGCATACTCAACATTCATGCATTAGTAACACCAATAACCCTAAAGCATCCTATCGCAGGGATACTCCGGCAAAACTCCTAATATCATCAGAGGGTATCGCGCCGCTCTCTGAATTCTTAACACCAGATAACTCGATGTAAACACCAAGTTTAACCCAATGAAAGCAATGGTCTTTGTGAGTTGAGGTTATTCTAAATAATCCGATGCATCACGCAACTCGGATTTAATCTAGGTCAAGCTTCTACACATACTTGCATGGCAATTTTAAGTATTGTTAACAAATATGCTATACTACTTGTAACTAGAGTCCTTCGACAATTCCGGATCGAAAACTCTAGTTTAGTTGTAGATATCAATGCATGCTCATTCAATTTACAACTTAAACAAACACACAATCAATCATACATGGCGTTATAATCAGTAGAACATGAACGATATTAAAAATAACATGAAATCATGAGATATGCGCCATTCAATTAATAAACATGTCTTTAAACTTCAGATTACATCCCTAACCAATATAGAGGGTTTAGCTCATCATAGGTTTCTCAAAACCCATGGAAATCAATAAAGAAAAGTATAATCAAACCCGGAAAGATAGCGAAGAATTGTTGCTCCGAAGTGCAGCTGCCGAAGTAGCCAGCAGCCCCAAGTTACGCCTCTTCTCTTCTTTCTTCTTGCTGTGTTCTTCCCTTCTTTGCTGTCCGTGTATTGTATTTCAAATTGTGTATCTTAAAACTCCTGGAACTTAGCTATTTATATTATTACAAAATCCTAAAATAGTTGCGTATCCTAGCTTGGGCAGAAATCCGATTTCTCTTGTGTTTTGGCTTTTGGCCGAAAATAATTGCGCCTATGCTAGCTTTATGTGGCCAACTCGTGTGCTAGAGTCTTGTGTGGTGAACCTGACCTCCAATAGTCCATTGGGCCGTCAATATATGTTATATCTACCCCTCCAATAGGCTTCCCACGAGAAAGGCCTAATTTCTTCATGTGGAATTCGAGTTAGCCACTTAGCCAATCCTAGTAGAACTAGGAAATGTGCTAAGTATCCATATTTCACTCCAACAAGGTATATCAGCTCCAAATCCTTTCCTAAACCCATATGATATCTAAAACATATCTAATAACCCACCAAGGCTATCCACTAGACCATCAAACCATTCTAGCCCTTCAAATCATGACTTAGCACATTACCGCATCATGCTTCAGCCGCACTTGCGCCTGGCCGCTGGCAGCGTAGGCCAAATAAGCCACTTCGGGGCTTTGCCCATATCTTCCTCAATTCTGATCAGAATGACTTCATTCTTTCACCATTGGCTTTGTAATTCAATTACCTACACTGTGGTGGGGGAAAGGCCTATTTGCAACAGAGTTTTACTGGCTCCTCGGTAATTCTACCTTTTAAGCTCCATTCTGCGAAGTTCCGGACTGTAACCTGAAAAACTGACAAAACTATGAAAGTAATCAAAATACCTAATAATTCACTCAAATATAGCAAATAAAGGTCAGGAGAAACTACTTTAAATGTATGATTCATGCACCTATCAATAGGGTATCCTGAACATACTACTGCATATAGATTTATGGTTGTAGGTTATGAAATATCTGAAATTGGTGTGAATACAATTATGGAATCTAGGGATGATATGTTCTTTGAAAATGTTTTTCCTTTGAAATCTGAATCTCGCATGATATGTGTTGATCCCCTAGATGTCCCTTTCACTAGTCAGACATTACCTTTAGCGGAAGATGATTTTGAATTTGAGCCTAGAATAGGTAAAAGACTTAGAACTGAAAAATATTTTTGGTCATACTTCATAACATGCTTAGCTGAGACTGATCCACAGACTTATAGAGAAGCCATGACTTTTTCTGAAGCTCCATGGTGGAAAGAATCCACCATTAATGAAATGGATTCCATTATACAGAATGATACTTTGGAGATTGTAGATTTACCTCTAGGGTGTAAACCCATAGGTTGTTAATGGATCTTCAAAAGGAACGTAAGGTAGATGGAACTGTGGAAAAATACAAAGCTAGATTAGTAGCTAAAGGCTATAAAAATATAGAAGGTGTAGATTTCTTTGATTCTTATTCACCTATTACGAGAATTACTTCCATTAGGATGTTAATTGTTATTGTTGTCATTCATAACTTAGAGATACATCAAATGGATGTAAAAATAGCTTTTCTAAATGGTGAATTAGATGAAGAAATTTATATGGACCAACCTCGGGGCTTTGTAGTGAAAAGTTGTGAAAACAAAGTTTGTGAATTGAAAAAATCTTTGTATGGTTTGAAACAAGCACCTAAACAGTGGCATGAAAAATTTGATCATGTAATGATTTGTAGTGGGTTTAAAATCAATGAATCTGACAAGTGTGTTTATAATAAACTTGTGAATGATGCATGTGTGATTGTATGATTTTATGTTGATGATATGCTTATACTTGGTACAAACATGGATGTAATTAATTCTAAAAAGAGCATGCTAAATGAGAACTTTGACATGAAAGACTTAGGCCCTGCTGATGTGATCTTAGGGATGAAGATTAGAAGAAATTCGAATAGATGTAGTCTTAGTCAATCTTATTATGTTGATTCTATGCTTAGAGAATATAACCAGTTTGATTGTAAATCTGCTTGTACTCCTTATGATCCTTGTTGCAGACTCAAAAAGAGTAAGGGTAATGGAGTTTCACAACTTGAATATTCACATTTTATAGGAAGTATGATGTATTTGATGAATTGTACGAGACCAGATATTGCTTATGATGTGAGTAGGTTGAGTAGGTATACCTGTAATCCAGGGCAGGAGCATTGGGATGCACTTATTAGAGTGTTAAGGTACTTGAAGTACACTTTAAACTTTTGTTTAAATTATGAGAGATACCCTGCGGTCCTTGAAGGATTTTGTGATGCAAACTGGATATCAGACTTAGAGGAGTCTAAGTCTACGAGTGGATATGTTTTCACTCTAGCATGCGGGTCTGTATCTTGGAAGAGTTCCAAACAGACATGTATAGCTCGATCCACTATGGAATCATAGTTTATTGCGTTAGATAAAGCATGAGAGGAATCCGCTTGGCTAAGATGCTTTTTAGAAGACATTCCTTTCTAACATAGGCCTGTGCCAGCTATATCTATAAATTGTGATAGTCAAGCTGCAATAGCTAATACTAAAAACAACAACTATAATGAAGTCTATACACATTCGTAGAAGACACAATTCCCTAAAAAAACTAATCTCAACTGGCGTTATTTCTGTTGACTTTGTGAGGTCTAAGTAGAATATCGCGAACCCTTTGACAAAAGGTTTGTCCAAGGAGATAGTTAGTAATGCATCAATGGGGATGGGGCTTAAGCTCATTAAATAAACTTGCCATGAAGGATACTCAACCTTGCTGACTGGAGATCCCAAGATCAAAGTTTCGAATGAGACAACTAATTTGTGGTGGGTTAAAGGAAACACTATCATAGAATTTCATTCTCTATCCCTTCCCTATGGTGTAGACGTGATAGTGTGACTGCATGTGAAGGATGACTTTTTATTAAGTCTTAATGAGTTTTATAGTTTCAATTCAAGATTGAAGTGGGGTGTAGCAGTAAACACTCTTGATGGAACTCACCTATATGAATGAGGAAGTGGCCGCTTCCTATGAGAATTGAGCTGATTCTCTAGAGCATTCTGAGAAATAGGTTACGTCTAGGGCCAAGATGGACACAACGGCACGAACTTGACAGCACCTAGAGAGATATCACGCGTGGAGTTCAAGACATCACGTTCACTGTCCATCAAGTAGTTCCAGTAATTTCTCACTAAGCAAAGGTTCAAGACCTTATGGACACCTATTGCCTAAGTGGTAGTTCTCGTTTTCTGATTTCTGATTTTCATCGGGTTTTCATTTATGTGGGGGATTGTTGGAGAAAAATGAACTTAAAATGTTTTTTGGTCTTGGTGGGAATGGATCTTAGGACCTAGAAGTTACTAAGGAACACTAGCTCATTTTTCACTTTTGTGAATGAACCTTTAGTCCCACATTGGAGAAACTAAAGATGATTTCTCTCATTATTACCTAGAAAGTTGCTTCTAAGGGAGGGCCCTTAGGGGTTTAGACACTTTTGTGGTTAGGGGAGGACTAAGGCTATGGGCTAGTTGGTGCAACCATGCTTTTCACACACGCGCGGTGCTTCGCACCGAAGCACGCACGCACGGGCTCAGGCTCGGGTGCGCTTGCGTCTTGCGTCTTGCGGTTTGCGACTTGCGGCTTGCGGACTTGCAGCTACGGCTGCGGCTGCGGCTGTGGGTATGGGTGCGGGTTTAACTGTGGCTACGGCTGCGACGATGGGTGTGTGTTGCGGGTGTAGCTGCGGCTGCGGGCCAACCAAGACTTACCTTGTTTGATCAAAATATATTTTCTTGAAAGAATTTAAGACTAAATTAAATTTTGTTTTAAATGTGGGGGCGTCTGACCCGACGTTATTTAAGTTGAATTAAAGAGAGAATAAATTTTTTGACCGTTTTAATTCCGTTTCAAGATTTATGTCCGTGATTCATGCACGGAATTGATTCTAATTCAATTGTCATTAAAACTATTCTCTTCTTTTGCCTATAAAAGAAAAAAGAACTCTTCATTTCAACTCACTCCAGAAGCAGCTATTATCCTGTCTTCTTTTCCCCTTTTCTTGTTTTGTTTTGTGCACACTGCTTGTTTATTTCCCTTTCACTTCTATCTTGCTGTTAAGTTCTTGAGGGTGATTTGTATTGTGCTTATACAAGTCATAGCGGGCAGTTCTATCCTGGACACATCTCCGCTGTTAGGGTATAGCATCTCTTAATCTTGAGGAGTACCCGTGGACTACTGTGTTAAGGACAATTTGTTGAGCAATTGGCTCTGTCCATTGTGTGATATCAATTCAGTGATTTCTTAACCTTAACAACTTCTTATGTTTAGTGTTTTTCATTGTTGTAGATCCAACAATAGTTTCATTGATAGGTCGGGTTTTTTTCATTTTGTTGAATGGTCTGGCATAGCTTATTATCGTCTCAAGTAGTTAACAGGCTTCTTGGATTATATATGGCCCTCTTTTCTTGTTAGGGCAAGTCTTATAATGGAATCCAAACAATTCCAAGATTAGAAAAAGTGAGGAATGTCATGTCTAATAGTTTCAAGTTGGGGTAAACCATACTTTTCCCAAGGCATATTCCACAGTTTCATAAAGGATAGCTTAGAATCCAAACTAAAACACCATTCCAAATTGTGTTGAACGTAATTCAGAATTGTGCTCAATTTTATGGTTGGTTTTATTTCTAAATTTGATTGTCTCTTTTTTGTCGTCAGTTTTATAGGCCAAAATAGAACACAATTTGGAATTGTATCCAACGTGTTTCAGAATTATTTATAGAATCTATTGTTTTTAAACTTCCATAATCTATTCCAAGTGTTTAGGTATCATGGAATTTAAAAGATGTAATTCTTCCACTATAAATTTTTCTCTTGATCTTTTTGTAAATCCTGTATTTAATGTTTTGCTTTAATAAGATTTTTTATATAGCCAAAAATGAATAAAATAAATAGATAAACAGGTAGAGTTTTTAAACTCCACAAGAACAGATTCTCACATGGTAAAATTGGGATCCACGATTCTCAAAGAGGATATTAATTCCCAAATAGGCTCTAGTTTTTTGAAATTTGTTTTGGTGGCTTCTGTCTAGACTCATGTAACAATGCGATACCGTCTAAATCGGACAACAACTAGGACCGCGACCTCTAAGTGTTCCACTCCAACCAAAACCATATGTACATTGCACTCCAAATTTTACATAGTGGCTCAAAATCTGTCATGTGACGCAAGTTTTACTCAATGACTCAAATTTTTTCTTTGTGCTTAGAAAACTACATTGTGAATCGAAATCGGTAAACGACAATCATATCTAATCGTTATCTAAATATGTATTCATGGGCTATATTTTTTTTCAATTACCCTTAAAAATTTAGTTTTTAGCCCATCTAAACTATTAATTCCGATTCTGCCAAGACAATGCCAACGTCCGTTGTAGATGATTTTCACCAAGTGATGGTGGCACACGGTGGCTAGCTAGGGAGAATGGTTGTCCTCCCTAAAATATGTAAATTTACATTTACAACCTTAGAATTTTGGGATTTTGGTTTTTTAAAATTCTTAAATTTGAGAAAATTAGTATAAAACGCCAAGATTGTAATTCTTTTACATAGTTCTATAATTTATCTTTAAAAATTACCAATAGTAGGTTTGATTAGTATAAGATTTGATAGAAATATCAAAATTTTATGGCCGTAAAATTACAATTAAAATTAGCATAAAGTTAATACACCTTCTGTTGCAAGAAAATAGATATTATCACTTTTTCATTCATTTTAATCGAAAAACATTTTTTTAGGGATCAAATTAGTATTTAATTAAACATTTTACCGTATGTATTTTTTCTAGCAGCAAAAACGTCTAAACAACGTTTTGCAGGGTAGTGCGGTAATATCTTTTACCGTATGAATTTATCCCCCAACTATAAATTCTTGGTTCCTTCATTGATCTCAAGTCAACTAAAAACAGATAAAAAAAGCATTACACTTTTGTACACAACTAATATAGCTACCACTTCCTCTTTAATCATTCTTCTTTGACCAAAAAAGATGAATTATTGAAGCATATGTTTTTATTTTATTTTTTACAACCACTCAATTAAATAAGCAATAAAAATAGGAAAATCAGCAAACACATATTCCCTTTTTCAGACACTAAAGATAGCTAAGAGCCCATTGTAGTAAGAAAATATTTCTCAATGGAGGAGGAAACAACTACTTTTGAATTTGCCTTCAACTCCTCTTCAATCTCTCTTTATCCTAACTTCATACTACCAGAAGATGGTAATGATGTTGATATTGATGGAAATGAAGAAAGAGCTACTACTACTACTACTACTTATGCTAGGCCTAACCTCTCCAACGTTATGCCACTGGCTTCCATACCAACAATAGATATGAGCATTGATCATGATTCTTTAGTTTCGAAGATACAGAAAGCTTGTGAAGATTTCGGTTTCTTTCAGATAATTAACCATGGTGTGCCCCGTGAAGTTTACAAGAAAATGATGGATGTTTCAATGGCTTTCTTTCGTTTGCCTTGTGAAGAAAGAAGCAAGTTGTACTCCTCTAATCCACATGAAGTAGTGAGAGTTGGAAGTGGTTATGTTGAGCTTCAAAATCAAGAGAGGGTTAATTTATGGATGGAACGACTTAGCCACCTTGCTCATCCGTTCTTAAAAGACAACGCCCATCTCTTACCTCAGAATCCTCCGGAGTACAGGTATATTTCTTGCAACTGTTTTAAGGGGTGATGCATAACGTTTGAGCCGGCAGGTATACGTAGTACATATGTGCTACACCATCCTTGCCAAAACCGGCTGCTCTATATATATGATTCTCTTAAGTTGCAACATATGCATACTTATCTGCTGTTTTTGTTATAGGGAGATTGCGGTCGAATATGCAGAAGAAATAGCTGACTTGGTAGACCGACTATGGGGTTTGTTATCAGAAGGGCTTGGAGAAGAACCGAACTATCTGAAAAATAGATTTGAAAATAATGTAGGCTTTCACCAAATTGTGAATTTCTATCCACCGTGTCCGGATCCTGAGCTCACGCTAGGACTTCCACCTCATACAGATATTGGCTTAATAACAGTCCTTCAACAAGTTGAAGGGGTTTCAGGCCTTCAAATTGTCAAAGATGGGAAATGGTTGGCTGTCGATCCTCTTCCAGATGCACTAATCATCAACCTCGGCGACCAATTTGAGGTATATTTATATATCTGTGTGTGTGTGTGTTTGATCTACCTATTGATGGATAGATTGTTAAAAAGAATTCATCTATTTTGCATACAGGTATTAAGCAATGGAAGGTTCAAAAGTCAGGACCACAGGGCTGTGAACAACGCAAAAGTGCAACGAGTATCGGTCGTAACACATTGTAAACCAAAAATGGAAGTTGTCATTGGACCTATAAATGAATTGGCTATCAATGCAGAGCAGACTCCACTCTACAGACAATATCCTTTCGAAGAATATAATATACAGTACTATAAAGATTTTAAAGTAGTGAGGAAGGTCAAGGAATTGTTCTTATTGCACCCTTAGAAATCAACCTTCATGTACTCATTTCGTTTCTTCTGCTTGTTGTTTTAATTTGGTTGTCAGACTCATAGATCCTCGTTTAAGCCAGTTCGAATCGAGTAATGAAGTGAAGGCAAATCAAGTGTTATGGATAGTCTTATTGTGTGGTTAATGTCTGATTTCCCAGTGTTGTAATGAATAATAGCCTTTGTGGGTTGTGTTTTCTTAGCTCAACAAAAGTGTGTTTTTCCATAAATTTTTGTGGAACATTTAGAATTGAACTCTCATTTCTTTTTAATTTTTACAGGATTAATTGGTACAAAAAAATTGATAAAAATAAAAATAAAATGAATAATTGATGCTGATCAAAAGCGCGCATAAAAGAATTTTCCCAGTACTTAATCTTCTCTGTACCTTATCCAACAGTGTCGTGAACAATAGTACCATCCAATGCACCAAGTATGGTGTGTGTATGCTCTTGTACCACCTTCCATGCCCCGGTAACGTGTCGTTCCTCTGTCAGTGTTGCCCCCACAGCAAATCGAATCATGTACATCCCTCCTACAACAGCATGAGTCATATATATTCGTCCGGATGCATTCACTGATTCAAGCAGTTTCGCGTTGATCTCATTTGTTTGTGTTTCGATATAATCACTTTCAACTATTTTTTGCTTGAAAATTGCAGATGGTTTAAGGCGAAAACAGACCATAGCAAATGTGCGAGGAACAACAATTTCAAACCGGTTATCCATACCAATGAGCCCTTGAAAATGCTTGGCCATTTTAACATGACTCCTAAGGAAAGTTCTCAAATTAGCAATTCCATAGCTACGAAGTACTAACCAAAGCTTCATCGATCGAAATCTTCTGCTGAGAGCGATCTGCCAATCCTTGTAATCAATAACTTGTTTTGATTCGGTGGCTTTGTTCTTAAGATACTCAGGATTTGTTGATAATGCCTTAACAAGGGAATCCGAGTCTTTAACCCATAAACAACAGCAATCTAAAGTAGTGAAGAACCACTTGTGTGCATTTAGACTAAATGAGTCTGCCTCTTCCACACCATCAATGAAGTGCCTGAACTCGGGGCAAATACAAGCACTTCCAGCATACGCCGCATCCACATGAACCCAAATACCATACATTTTAGCAACCTCGCAAAGGGGACCAATAGGATCTACTGCTGTTGATGAAGTTGTTCCGACGGTAGCACATAGAAACAATGGAACTAACCCGGATTCAATATCAGCGAGAATTGTTGAATGAAGTGAATTTGGAGAGAGGCCGAAGTTTGTAGCCTTGGATGTTGCAATAGCCCGGAAGTTCATTGGGTTGATACCGGCAATTTGAGCAGCTTTTTGTAGTGCACAATGAGTTTGATCAGAAGCATAGACAACTAGCTTGTTAATATTTTCTCTACCGATTTTGTTCAACATTTTATCTCTTGCTGCAGTTAGTGTACATAAAATGGCTTCACAGGTAGTACCTTGTAGAACACCTCCCCCTCCTGAACTTCCATCTGACGAGAAGAGGAATGATTTTGGAAGTGCAAGCATTTGTCCGAGCCAATTCATAACAATACACTCTAACTCAGTTGCAGCTGGTGAAGACATCCAATTAAATCCCACAACATTAAATCCGGTACTAAGCATTTCTCCTAGGAACCCAGCAATGGAACCACTGGAAGGAAAATAAGCAAAGTAATTTGGACTCTGCCAATGAGTAAGACCAGGGATAATATCATTTGTGACATCTTGAAGAATGGTTTCAATGGATTCAGAGTTGTTTGGAGCTGATTCGGGTAATCGTTTGTGCAAGTATCCCGGTTCAACTTGACTCCTAACAGGATAACTCTCAACATTTCTGTAGTAATCAGCAAGGAAATCAATGATCATGTGACCTTGCCTTCTGAATTCATCTGGATCAAGTGGGTTTTGTGAACAGATTGACATGCTCTCAAGGTTACCAGTTGGTAGACTACCCATTGTTACTACTTTAGCTGATGAGTGAAATAGAAAGAATTGTTGTAAAGAACAATGAATGCTATGAAAGACTTATATAGAGAGATTGAAGCATGTAGAAAAAGCTTCAAAGATAAAATACAAAACAAAAACGCGCTTAAGGCTCCTTCAAGGTTGCTTACATTACTGGTTATGGGGGGTCAGTCAAATAAGGATGGATGCTGGACTGGAGTCAGTGGAGTGGAAGTTCACATTTACCTAATCAACACATTTTAAAATGAACCACTGTCATAGTGGAAAGAAAAGTTAGGTAGGGTCATAGTCCTATAGAGAGATTTAGAGTTGAATATTCCAAAAAAATGGAATGTGGTAAATGCAAGAGGCTGCTGTATGCAGGGTAGTTGGAAAATGTCAATAAAGAAAGAAGAAGAAAAGTCATAAATCCCAAATTTCACCATATATGATATAAACATAATTTATTCTTTTACTTATTAGCTAAAAAATCCTGACTTTCTACAGAAGGGCCTAAGGTAGAGGAAAAAATGGACTGTATCTAAGAACATACAAATACAATAACTAAAATACAGAATAATAAAGTACAAATTTAGAGTCCCCGATAAAGGGGTGTGAGATTCTCAACACTTTTGTCACTTGTAGCCATAGCCAACCCTGATTGCTACATATTGCTCGCGGAATTACTTTTGCTAATTCCTTGCAGCTCCATTGGTGAACTGGGGATGCTACTAACAGAGCCAATAGTTTGTGAGCTCAACTGTGGGCTGGCTGGAGTTACCGTAGTATTGGCAGCAACATTATTGACTTGTGGCATCGAACCTGAGCTCAACTGAGGACTCATTGCAGTTTGTTGGCTGATTTGCTGTGGACTAAATTGCTGCATCTGTGGGGACATTTGTTGGGACAGTTGCGATTGGTTTGCTGATGGGGAACCAACCAGAGGTGACGAAACAACAGCTTGTAATGGAGATCCTATTTGTTGCTGCTGTTGTTGTGGTTGCTGATGTATTTGTTGTTGTTGTTGTTGTTGTTGTTGTTGTTGTTGCTGCTGCTGCTGCTGCTGCTGCTGCAACTGTTGTTGCAGTTGTTGCTGCTGTTGTTGCTGCAGCTGTTGTTGTTGCAGCTGTTGTTGCAGAAGCATGTTTTGTGGTGGTTGTTGGTTCATGTAGTAATTCGTGCCCGTAATTATTTTTGGAGGACCCATGGTTGCCCTCTGTAATTGGTTGATGTTAGCTCGGTTTAACGTCTGACCCAACATTGAAATACCACCAGACCCAGGGAGCATCTGCCCTGTTGCCGTCATGCCCGTAATTCCAGATTGAGCCCCCGCTGACATGTTTGTTCGGTTCTGCATTATCTTGAGTTTTGCTGTCATTGCATTAGCTTGAGCTTGAGTTATACTACCGCTACGAAGTTGTTGATGTATTGCGTTGGAGATGTTTGAAGCCTGAGATGGACTCATTTGTTGAGGAATGCCTCCCAAGCCAGACATGGCACCCATAGGTCCTGAAATCCCAGCTCCCCCTAATCCTCTCACAGCAGTACCCATTCCCATAACATTGCCAAGGCCTCCGAGACCAGCAATATTGCTGCCCATGTTCCCCATTCCCATGCCTGTCCCAAGTCCCATCATCATTTTCCTCTGCAGCTGTTGCTGCTGTTGTTGCTGCAGCTGTTGTTGTTGCTGCAGCTGTTGTTGCTGCTGTTGTTGCTGCTGTTGTTGCTGCTGCTGCTGCTGTTGTTGCTGTTGTGGAGACAGTTGCTGCAGCTGTGTTTGCTGTTGTTGAGGTTGCAGCTGTGTTTGTTGTTGTTGTTGAGGGGACAATTGCTGCAGCTGGGTTTGTTGAGGTTGAGGTTGCTGTTGTTGCCGGGACGGTTGCAACTGCTGCTGTTGTGGCTGCTGCTGCTGTAGCTGTTGTTGTTGTTGCTGTTGCTGTTGCTGTTGCTGCTGCTGCTGCTGCTGTTGCTGTTTCAGCTGTTGTTGCTGTTGCTGAAAGTGTTGTTGCTGTTGTTGTTGCTGCTGCTGTTGTTGCTGCTGTAACAGCTGAAGCTGAAGTTGCGACTGTTTATTGATCATGTGGTTACCCAACTGCACATTTGAATTTTGCCCTAGAGAATTCATTTCAGCTAGTGGATTTGTTGAAAGCAATCCAGAAGACCGCTGTATCTGAGGATGCTGCTGTTGTTGAACCATGGGGCTCTGGCTTTGTTGTTGTTGGTTCTGAATTGATGACTGAGGGTTCAAGTTTTGTGAGGATGGAGACATTCCAACACCAGATATAAACCCTTGAGAAAGAATGGACTGGTTGCTACCAGGAGGCAACATCCTTGAACCGCTTGAATTATTCTGTGAAGAGATTAGAGAATGATTCCCACTGTTAGCTGGTGCGCCAGATGCAAATGATAGCTGTGAAGGAATTGTTTCTGGGTGTCGCTGCATTTCAGCTGACACGCCATCAGAAGAAAACCCAAGCCCATTAGATTGATAATTCGTAGCAACAGTTTGGGTTAGTTTCGGTCGGATCTGATCATCTTTAAGTTGGAATCCTTCATGTGTCATCTACATAAGAGAGAAATCACGAATGTTATACTGCAAAGCTGATAATCAGATGATTAACTGAACAACTAAACGTCTGAGATTCAGTGGCCAGAAAACATACCAGAGAAAGAAATTGTGCAGCTAGCAGATCCGCGTAATTCTGATATAACGAGTAGTGTTAGAAAAGGATCATTACATACTAAAAGCGTAGGAAAAGAACATTCTTTAGTGGTTAAGTACACTTTCGGTGTTTGAAAGAAGGAAACCAATTAAAAATAAAACTTAATATCGTGATCCTTCATTTTATCTTGTAATAGCATTGAAAGATAAAACTTACCGTGTTGGGCAAACTTGGCATATGTTCCTCGGAAACCTGAAGTTCATCGTCATCTATGTCCCCATACTGGATTGCTACAGTGCCATCATGCTTCTCCGACAAGATTAATCGATTTCGCCTATGAATGACAGGAACAACATAGCCTGAAAACACACACGCACACACACACATAAAGGGAAATGAGAAAGTTGAAAAGTTAAGAGGGTGTTTTGATACTAGAAGCAGAAGCTAATCCCAGAAGTCAGAAGCCAAAAAAAATTGCTTCACAAAAAGTTAACTTTATTGCTTCTAGATATCATTCTCAAATTTTGTTCCTAGCCTAACTTCTGACTTTTTTTGCTTCTAGAAGTCGAAAAGTTACTTCTCAAGGTGTATCCAAACACCCATTTTAAGTGGAAAGACTCATTTTGCAGTTGACCAAGTTGCAAATATAGGGCAGAATAGTACAAACGTTGGAGTCTATGCTCACCTTGAGAGAACTCAAGTGCACGCCTTTTGCAGATGTTCATGCTCCCACCTACAAGCGATTTTGATAGTGGTGTTACGCAGTTTGGATCTTTGAAGTCCTCAAAGTTGGAAACATTTGAGAGATACATCTGGAGTTGTTGACTAGACTGCGAAACGGGTTTCTTTGGAGGGATGTTGTCAACCTTGTTTTTTTTGCTATTGAGTTGGTGCCTGGAAGAGAAACAAATTCAAGACTTGCCAACAGTAATCAACAACCAAGCACAACAAATACATCTGTTTATTGAAAGCAAATAAGAACATAGTAATTTGAGCAACCTGTGAAAAAAACATGTGTACCTTTGTGCCACCATTTCAATCTTCGCAAACCTATCGAGAATGGACTGATCTGCCAAAGGTGGCGTACCGACTGAAGGACTGTTTGCATTCAACGGGACACTCATATTACTGACACTAGCAGGAGAACCAACTCCACTCATTGCTTGGGATTTAGGAACAGAATTTGATTTCCATTTAGGAGCCGTTTGTGCTTGATGTTGTCGCTGCATGGAATCACTCGGACTAGATGCCATGGATGGGATCCCACCAATTGTTGCAGCAGAAAGACCAGTTGGTTTTTGTGATAATCCGTATGCAGAAGCTGCACCAAGTTGGGGTCCTAATGAGCCACTTGAAAATTCCCCAGACTTTGATGATACAGGAGATTGAACCATAGGTCCTGAAGAAACCCTGGGGCTTTGCACTTGTTTCCTTTTCTGAAATTGGTCATCCTTCCTTAAATCTTTGTCAGCAAGCTGACCAAGACTATTCCACTGCATCTGTGAAGGAAAATGGGATCTCATGGTTGGATGTGGTGGTATCCTCTGGTTAACTCGTCCCTGTTGTATATCAAGTTGGTTGTTTTCCATTTCCATCACATGTGATCCAATTTTACTTCTATCATACTCCGGCTTATCAAACTTCTCAGTTTCCATTCGCTCTTTTTTTATTCCATATATCATTCCCTGCTGCTCTAAACTAAACGCCTCTTGATTAGGTAACCCTTCAACCCCCTTAGGCGGAAACTTGCGAACCCCAGCATTAGCATATTGCATTCCTTTAGACTCTGCTTGCTGATGTAAGGTATTTTTCCAGAATAGATCAGTCCCAGGGATGGTGTCAAACTGCGATCCCATACCTTGCTGTGGAACGCCATCAAGACCAACTGGTGTTTGCCTAGCTCTCTTATTAATATGGGTTAAGTTTGCTAGCTGGGCATCTTGGTGTTCCCTCTTTCCATGAACAGAAGAAACAGCGCTATTCATAGTGTCACTGTAAGACATCATCAAGTCTCCACTAGAGGGTAACACTCCAGATGCATTTACAATTGGCCCAGATATTTGATCCTGTATCATTTTTTGGTATCCAACCCCCTGTTGATACCTGGATTGGTTGGGTAACATAGGATTTCCTGGTGAGGAAGATTCTGAACCAAAGCTTTTAGGTCTGAAGTGGCTGCTGTTTGAAATATGTGAATTCGCATTCTCAAGTACACGTTGAGTAGCATCACCGGATATAGATGCCGAATCTCCTGATCTATCAATGAAAACTTTCTTCCCATTCGTTTGATTATTAGACATGACAGTAACTTCTGGCATTTGCCTCAATCTTCTCTTTTGACGACCAGATAAGCCCAAGTTAAGCTGTAAAGAAGGAATCATCCAGTAATCGATATACAGCTTAAGTTACTGAAGTTAAAATAGAACGAACAATACCTTGGTAGGAACAGGGTCACTACAGAGTCTTTCAAGCATTGGTGTCGGATCTAAACAAAGCTGCGGTTGCAAGGCTTTCAAAATTCGAGACTCTACTTCCTAGGAAAGGAAAAGAATCCGATAAAGATATTAGATTCCTGACAGAAAAAATGCATCTAATTTTGTGAGCTTAAATAAGTGAGGCATGGTCACCATTAGATCACTGTAAGTCCAAGAATCATCTGATATCAATGGAATGTCTTTCACAACGTTCTCCAATGACATCCTAAGAGATACTTTACTAATAATAGGTAATCCTTCCATTGAAGAAACAACATTTCCTGGTTCAGATTGTCGCTTGCGATAATCTCGCACCTGCAAAAGAAAGAAAATAGAGAACATTAGGAATCATAAAACCATCTTGCTGCACACAAGTAGTCCATGAATCATTGATATTCTAAACGTAAAAGGTTTTGAAGTGTTCAGAAAGTGGAGTGGAAAATGAGGGGTTATAAATCCTTTTTTTAGCGTGTTTGAAATTAATCAACCCACATGCATAGCAGAATGCAGACAATAAGATGTTCAAGAGGAAGACTCACCTCGCACAACAGTGTACCATCCAAGTATTTGCTGGGTATATCATCCAGGATATCATGGGGTAATCGTCCAGACTCAATTGCCTATAAGAACATAAAAATGTAGCACCAAAGAATAAATCAGATAAAGAGAAGTGCATAATGTAAGGAAAACTTAATACATGCAAACCTAGTATTGAAAATTTATAGTGCATAATGATGTAAAAATACCATCCTTAATCTCATGATACAAAACCAACAACGATATTGAAGCCCAAATCAAGGTTTCAAAGGCTCTTCATAGTTCAATAAACTTTTTTTTTCTTGTCATCAACATACGATGTAGTACTATGGTGCCCAGCTGTAGTTTCAAAAAATTTGGGTTCCTAACATCTAAAATTACCATGTTACTTTCAAATCAGCAATGTATTTGTATAGCTACTAAGCAAGTAAGCAAGCATTTCTCCGAAAGCGAGCATGGCTACACCTTGTGACCGCATTTTCCCCATCAAAAGGAGACGCATCGCATGGAACAAATGCATTCTTAAAACAAAATCTTGATGCTACATACACACGACAAAGAATTTTGCACTTACAGAAAAGACAGCCTCAGATGTCCTATCATACGAACGCAACGATTTTCTAGAATCCTGAACTGAATCCTGCAGAGTCATTCAAATTCACATACTTACAAATGTTAAAACAGCAACAGTAATTCAGAATGCAAGCACTTCAAGCTTACAACTACAATCTAGTTCCTCCCTTGTATTTCAAATTAGTAACAATTCAAAACCTAAAGATCATGTAATCGACAAACCTCTGTTGGCTTTCTGATAAGATATCCATCTTGGTAGAGATCCAATGTGAACGATACTTCACCTGCCGAAACAAGTATTCCACCGGAACACGAAGACGAAGCTGATATACCAGCTACAGCCTCACCTGTCGTCTCACTAACATCCCCCTAAATAACATCAATTAACTCAAATTAAGCAATACCCAAACAAACCCAATAATAAAAAAAATGAAATTTCCTTCAAATCCACCCTAAAATTGAGAAATTCAAACATCTAATTGAATAAAAATCCAAAATTTATTACCTTGAGTTTTCGAGTAGTAGAAGCAGTAACCATAGGAGTAGACTCATTATTACTGTTGTTTTCATCATCATCATCTAAGAAATCATCAGATTGAATTAATTTTGGGCGGAATCTAGTTCCTGTTTTAGCTACTTTGAATGAAACACCCATTTCTCTCTGTCTTTTACGAGTTCAGTATTCGAGATTTCAATTCGTAAAGTTGAGGATGGAATTCAGATGATTACAGTGAGTGAGTGAGGAAGAGAGAAACCCTGAATTACGAACTCATTAAATTAACGGAGTATTTGAGAGCAACAGAAAGTTTCAGAGGGAGGAGTGTTTTCAAGGAGAAAAGAGAAAGAAAATAAGATGTTTAAGGTCCGTTTGGCACACCAGTATCAGTCAATGGTACCCGATACATATCCATATATTTTACCCACTAATAACTACGGTTAGGGTTGTAAATACAGTGATACAAGGGCGGAACCAGGGTCTGGCTTATCCTGGATCTAGCCTCTCCAAAACCCGCTGAGTTTTTTTTTACAAGCCTATTTATTATTTTTTAAAACAACAAACCTAAAAGTTAAGTTTATGCCCCGGATATATTTTTTATCAAGCCCATTTTTTATTGGATTTCTAGTTCTGCCATTGTGTATATGGTACAGTTATATACGATTTTGGATGAAACCAAAACTAAAACCATGAGACGGTTTTCGAGTTTTTGATATCGTGTCATACCAATTCATAAACGGTTTGGTATAAAATCGAACCGAAACGGTTTGGTGTAAAATCATTGGTTTTTTAAAAATAAAAATAATATTAGTATTTAATACATATTAAATTAGAGTGTCCTCTCCTCATCTAGGAATATGCATAATTAAGAAAATTCTAGCATTTTCTGCCGGAAAAAGACTCTCAATAAACTTCACATTCCATTGTTTAGTATCATTCAAAAAAAAGCTCACAAACAAAAGTAAAGGCTGAAGAGAAACTAGCATTAGCAGCAGGTAATGGTGATGTTGTAAACCAACAATCCACTTGTCAAGCCATATTTTTACCTTAGTACCACATCTAGCATACTAGCAAGAGTTAAAATTAACAGTATGCATACCTTTATAATATGCCTCTCCATATATATCCAAGAACAATTATCATTGAGTTTATCAAGATGCAGGAAATCATTATCCTTAGCATACTTAGCTTTTAGAACTTTAAAACTTAAATTATCAGGTTGTTTACAAGCTTTCCAAGCTAGCTTAGCAATGAGAGCTTGATTAAAAATCTCAAGATTTATGAAAGCAAGACCACCAAAACCTTTAGAAACACAAAGACTCATCCAAGAAATGAACAAATACCTTTATTTTCTTTATACTCCCACCAAAAGTTTATTCGAAGAGAATCAAGCTTCAAATGAGAATCTTAGGAATATTAAAACAACCCATCTGATGAGTGGGAAGTGAATCGAGTACTTACTTAACCATTGTAGTTTTGTACCAGCCTGAATAAGAGAAGTACTACTCCAATTACTAAGTCTAGCTTCAAAAGATTGTACAATATGATGATTTTTTTTTATTTGACCAAGAAGTAAAAGAACACCTAGATAACTGTCAGAATCACTCACTATTTTCATATTAAGGGCTTTTGCCAAATCACTGCAAGTGCCAAGCCTAATGTTGTGACTAAAATAAACACATGATTTTTGAAAGTTTAGAAGTTGGCTAGAGTACATACCAAAACTCTTTATAACATCAAGGATACCAGTCACATTTTGTATATAAGCTTTGGTGAAGATAAGATTATTATCAGCAAATAGCAGATGTGATATGGACACATCTCTTCTCGTAGCTTTAACACCAGAGATAATTTTGTTTCATTCTGCAATTAAAAAATCCCCAGAAAGATACACCATAAAAATAATAAAAATATAAGGAAACAATGGGTCTCCTTGTCTTAAACCTCTAGAGAGAGAATACTATTATCAAGGACTACCATTCAAAAGGATACTCACACTAGTAGTAGATACGCACTGAAAAATAAGATTGGTAAAATTTTCACAAAAATCAAATTTTTAAGAACTCCTATTAGAAATTCCATTTCAGTCTATCAAAAGCTTTAGATAAATCAAGTTTCAAATCCATAGTACCACTAAAACCCTCTTTCTGCTTCATAGTATGGATTATTTCATGAACAACAATAATATTGTCATGAATTGATCTACTAGGGACGAAAAGCAGCTTGATATGATATCAAATTTTTCAGCAAATGGTTTTATCCTATTTGCAAGGATTTTAGAAATAATTTTATATGAAGTATTCCAAAAACCATTTAGTCTACAATCACCAGAGTTTTAGGATCTTTGCAATTAGGGATAAGAGATATGTAAGTATTATTGTGACTTCTAGGTATAAAACCATACTCAAATTTGAAACAAATCAATAATGTTAGTATCAACATGTTTCCATTGAGTTTAATAGAAACCAGCTTGGAAACCATCAGGTCTAGGGGAGCTCCAAGCTGTCATGCTTCTAACTACATTTTCAATTTCCTCCAAACATTAGGAAATGAGCCTAATTCCTTAACCAAACAGTAATCAATTCTGTTTAATTAAAAATTTTGAATCCTGGGAATCGGATCCCCTTCAAAAAAAGAGATTTACATTGCACTGGTTCAATAGTGCAATGAAATTATTGCATTGTTACACCAATTATTTGGTACACTTGTGTATTTGCTACTAAGGCTCGTAACTCAGCTCATACCACTCAAATTATAAAGCATGCCTTATTCCAGTAGACTCTTGCTTTTAATGCTTTACTGATATTGCTTTCGACAATGTTATCAAAAATTGGTTTAAGATGTATTTAGAATCTTCTTAGCCCTTTTTAGAGTTTATTTATTTATTTTTTTAGAACTTTGATAGTTTGTAATGAGGTTCTTTTTTTCTCCTTTTTTTTGTTTTCTTTTTTTTTTTCCTTTTGGGTGGGTATAATCTTTTTTTATTCACCTTTTTTGATCTATAAATTCTTCATTTTCGTTCAAACAAAAAACAAAGCCCAAACCAATTTTTTTTTATTATTATTTTTTTTAGAAACGGACCAGAAGGTAATATTCAGGCTAAAGACCAAGTTAACCATATCATAGGTCCGTTTATTCACATAGGAGTGCAAAAATCAATTGTATGAATCCGGTATATCGCTAGCAACTTTGTTCTTATAAGAAAATATTTACATATTTTTTGTAAGCACTATCAGAGTCGATCTTGAGTCTAGAAATGTTTTTCCCTAACTAAACGTTTTTTCTTATCAACAAATGTTTACTTACTTCCTTTGGTAGTATATTAGATACCTTTTAGTTAAAGAACCAAGAAAATAAATGGTCAGTTCCTCGTTCTCTCGGTAGCTTTTTTTTCTTAAACTCTGCCCGAAGTCGGTCCTGAAATATCGATGCCTCAAAGATAAGTTCCAAAATCATACCCCTATATATAGAAAAGAAAAATATTCTTAAATATAGTCGGCTATAGATATTTTTTATCGGTATATTATTTGCTTAACATTATAAATCCGCTAAGCAATTTTAAGGTAACTCATCATCTTTTTTAGGAGCGATGCAAAGCTTTAACTATTCTCCCCATAGTTTACTAATTTATGCGGGTGCTTTAGAGGCCGGACTTCGCCTCTCATTATATGAAGAAGAAAATCCTTCCCAAGTTCTTGCAACTCGTGGTGATTCTCCTCATAGACTAGTTCGATCCATTACTCAATACAATGGAATTTGGTGGCGTATCCTTGATGAGTGTATCCTCCGAAGTGAAGGGCGAACTAATCTTACTTGCTACGTTCCAGATTTTACAGAACGTGACAGTTATACCGTTGAAAATTTTCATACTACATACGGAGATTGTATTAGTAACAGGAATTTTGTGAAGTGGAGCGTTAGCCCAGTTCGCAAGTTTCTTTCGGGATTTCCCTTATTACATGAGGTTGACGATCCAAAAATCAAGTTTATTCCACATACCAAAACTGATTTTCCCACAAGAGAAAGAATTCGTCAAGATCATGACTATAAGTGGTATCGCACTCCAATTGTAATTGAAGGTACTTGGGTTTTTGGTAACATCTCCAAAGATGAAATTCAAAGACTTCGTAGACGTTTCCCAAGCTATTGTCCTTGGCGGTTAAATTTTGATGACTTCAAGTTTGATTATAAGGTTCGTATTATTCTTTATTTCAACATTGTCCCGAACTACCATTGAATTTTTTCTTACGGGACAAATGTTTGTGTTTCAGGTTGAACCCGATTCTGAACTTCAAGCCGATATTCCTCCTCCTCGCCCAAGCCTTGGTATTCAGATCGTTGAAGGTAGGCAAAGAGTTGAGGAAGAATTTATTGAAGGTAAGGGGAAACGAAAATTGGTTTTCCCTGAGAAGAAGAAAAAGAAACTAAGAAGACCGTTGTACCCTTCTGAAGTAGAAGATGGGGAGATTAGGGATTGCTTTGTTGAAGGGAATAGCAGTTCCGCTCTTATCGTTGCTGCGGGACAGGACGTTGAAGGTTCGGTCCAAGCAGAAGTTTCGGGACAGCACATCATCATCAATGTTGTTCCTGTTAGCGTGGGGGATCCAATTGTTTCTTCGGACCAGCCTTCAATAGTTCAATCTATTTTTGGAGCTGTTCCTACTACTGCTGATCCTACCGGCCTTTATGATTCCCTTTCTCCCCTTCCTTATACCTTTTACATAAAGCCAATCGCTTCAAGTAGTGGTATAATAACAGTTTTTACTGGATTACCTCAAGAAGAAGCAGATGATATTGCTGTTGAAGAAGAACATATTGAGGAAATGAATGAAGCTGTTACCGTTGAAGAAAATACCGAAAAAAAAATGTTGTTGTTGATGTTGTTGTAGAAGAAGAGAGAAATGAAGTTTCTGAAGAAGCGAATGCTGAAAACATAGCTCATAGTACTTCAGTTACAGATGTCCTTAATGTCCCGAGCCTCCTTGTGGATGAAAATGCTTCTGGAGTTATTCATGAATCAAATGCACCCATTGGGACATTAGTTCAGTCTGCCACTCATGCTGACAGAGCCGATGTTGACATGCCTGACGCTAAACCTTCTACACAAAGGTCCTTCTCTGAAGTGAATGAAGGAATCACTCTTGCTGGTGATGAAGAAGAATCTTTTCAGTGGTTTGTTTCTAAAGGATTTCTGAATACCTCCGCATGTCACGATCCATTGAAATCTGATAGTTCTTCAATGGCTAGGCTGCGGACTTCATTTGGTGTTGTTCCACTGGGGGATGCTCGGGACGCTTGGTTCGAAAGCGAGTGTTACGATCAATCGTTCCCACTTAGTCTTCCTTCTTCCTGATAGACACATTTTAGTGTCTAATTTGCACCTTAATTTCTAGTGAGTTAGTATTCGATTTTGTGTCTATTACGTGTTTTATTGCTTTTGTAGGGACATTAGAAGAATAAAGATTTGTGGAAAAATTGGCTCAAAAAGTGTTCAAAGCACCCGGCAAAATGGATCAAGGCACCCACACTTTGGATTGGGGCACCCTTGGATCGGGATGGGCTGGATCGGACCAACTCAGCGGGTCAACTCGGCCTAGTCAACTCGGTCAAAGTCAGTTGACCGAGTCAAACCCAGTTGACCAGGTCAAAGCTTCATCGGCAAAACAGGACTCAAATCAAATCGCAATTTTGATGGGATTTCAGCAAATTGATAAGTACCCAATCTAATTGAAGGTTCGTATAATCGATTAGAAGCTCTAGAAACCGAAGATAAGGGCTGGAGAATCATGAATTTGGACGGGAAAAGGAACATGTTTCGGTTTTGGATAACTATTGATTTCTCGTCAAATCACCGAGTTCTAATGGGATTAGAACATCCTAGAAGACTCACAGGGCCTATATAAAGAGTTTACAATCCTCAGAATCAAAGTACGAAGCTCCAGAACAACTTTTGCTATTTTCCGATCAAGTTCCGACTACGGCCGGTCACTGCTGCTGCTCCCGGTGATCGGTGTTCTTCACCATCGCCGCTGAAGAAGAAGACAGTGCAACAGTTTTAACTGTTGCTGTTTCAAATCTGTCTGTCACCATTTCTTCTCTCTTTTGTTGCTTGAAACTGTGCTATAACAGTTGAACCCTGTCCCTGTGACGTTTATACCCGTTGCTGTTTGGCTGTTGCACTATTATTTCACCTTGTAATCGATATTTTGAGCAATGAAATCAACTTTTGAGCAATCTTTTTCCACCATGAGCTAAGTCTATTTACTGGGATGATGGATAAGGTAATTTTCTCAATTTTATGTGATTTAATTATTTTCTAATAATTATTTATAATTCTTTTATCATTAAAATTGCATAGTTTTGAATAGTAAAAACGGTTTTCTTTCAACAGTTGTGCTTTTGCTTGATGGATTATGCTTAGTTAATTAATTTTGATAATCCATGCTTGTGATTTACCTCTGTTTGTTAGCATAACAAAACCAATTTTGGCAATTATTTGGGCTTCAATTAATTTAAAAAGAATTATCTGATTAATCACATAGGTTGTTAGAATTACCTGATTCCTGATTCCTGGTATTTTTAAAATTATTCAAAAATCATCTTTAGGTTATTTAGTCTTTTTCTTACTCCTGGAATTTTCTAGAGTTAGTTTAAATCATTATTTTCTAAAATCATTACCTTCACAAGTTCGAGAATCGAACCTCTTTTTACCACTATATAAAATCACATCACTTCCTTAAATGAAGTTCTGACTATTGCAGAGGGTCCATCATATTCTTTTCCGCAGCAAGCTTTCGCTCAGCTTAAATATGGTACCGATTGCCTATTTGCTGCGTACAAGTTTTATAAGGCTCGGGCCACAATGATGGAGCTGATGTTCAAGAACGAAGCAACGAGGGTGAAGCGCGGAAATGATGATTTGCAGCAAGAAATTGAAAATCTCAAGCAGCAAAACAACTGTCTTCAACAACAACAACATCAGCAACAACTTCAAAATTTGGAGGATCAAAATCAAAGGCTTCAAAGTCAGAATCAAGGTTCGTTCCTTGCCTCCTTAAGTTCGTACTTATTTTGGGTTCGTACCTCTACAGGTTCGTACCATTTTTATTTTTATTTTATTTTATTATTTTTATTAAAAAAAAAATTGAAATTCATTTATGGGATCAGTGGGAGACTTGGAATCCCTGTTTAGGTTCCAGTGTAGGATGACTCAGTTGAACAATCATGCAAGAGAAGTAAATATGGAAATGGAATTGGTTAAAGGGAAATTAGCACAGTTGTCCGATATTATTGAGTTGAATACTTGGAGACGTAATAGAGCTGAATCAAAATATCAGGAAGCTCTGAAAACTTTAACCCTTAAAGAGACAGAGTTTAAGTCTGTGGCTAGAGGTATATGCTGGAGTTATGTGCTTGTTTTGCTGAGGGTATTATATGGTTTATCTGATACTTATTCTGGTTTTCAGGACTAGAGAAGAAAGTCAACGAAGCTAATGCTCGAGCAACAATAGCAGGAGATGAACTCAATGTTGCAAATAACACAATAACAAATATTACTGAAGAGTTGAAGACTTCAGAGAAGAACGTAGCTCTGAGTGTAATAAAGCTTCGGGATTTGCAATCTCAGTTGAATGCTGAAACTTCAAAACGGGAAGCTTGTGAACAGGAAATTACAAAAGTGCAATCAAAATCTGAGGAATTATTAAAGGAATTAAATACTGAAAAAGATAAAGTAGAAAAAGATCAGCAAAAAATTAAAGATCTTCAATCAGAAATTGATTACAGGCATGCTTATATAATCTGAGTGAGACAAGAAGCCAAGATAAAAATTGCTATGTCATTTAATGCTGCCTTGGATCGTGCTCAAGTCGATCCTTCTGTTTTGAATGGTCGCGCTACCGTCCCGGTAGTTCCTCCCCAACCGTCTCGATGCACCAATTCTGAAGCCTAGTTGTACTTGTTCTTTGCTCTAATGCTCATTGCTTCATCTTTTGATATTCTTTTCTTGTATCCCGATCCTTTTGTATTTTGAATTTTGACATACTGTAGTTGGAAACATCATTTTGCGATTTTCTGTTATTGTGCTTGGATATGCTTTTAATATTGTCCCTGCATAAGAGATGATATTTATGAAATCCTTAGGTTAATCATATTGTTTCATGAGTACAATGGATCGAAGTATATATACCTCAAAACATGTAATTCGAGATCTCACACATACGAAACAAACCCGGGCCAGGGGTAAGATACAGGGTTGGTCCCGAACGTACTCTGAAAATGATAACCATAAATTAGGTATTCCTTCTTAATTATTAAAATTCTATAAGGACATTTACCTCTTTGTTGATATTACGATTGTATCGCTAATCGTAAGCGCTTTCCAGAATATGATGTTCCTGGAGTAATTGAATCTTGATTATGTCGCCAATCGTAGCGTTTTCCAGAATAAGGTGTTCCTGGATTTGAATTTTGATTATGTCGCCAATCGTAGCGTTTTCCAGAATAAGATGTTCCTGGAATTGACTCTTATTTTAAGTATTACTTCATAAAGAATTTTATTATTAGATAAAGTATCGAATAAAGACTTTTATACCTGTATTGGCCACAATAGTTGTGTTATTAATTAAGGATGATAAAGCTTTAAGTATTGTGCGTTCCATGGATGTTGTAAGATTTCTCCTTGCATATTCCGAAGATAGTATGATCCTTGTCCCGCTGATGCTTGTATTATGTACGGACCGTCCCAGGTTGGTGTGAACTTCCCAGCACTTTTGTCCCGATGGTATTCCGTGATTTTTCGTAAAACATATTGTCCTTGGACAAAGTTTCGTGACTTGACCCTTTTGTGGTAATCCCGTGCCAACCTTCTTTGATAATTTTCCATCTTCTGGAGTGCCACCTCTCTTTTTTCTTCCAAATCATCCAATTTTTGTAACATTAAATCTGAATTTAGATTTTTCTCCCATGCTTCTGTTCTAGTTGTAGGTAGAATGACTTCTGTTGGTATAACTGCTTCTGTCCCGTAGGTAAGAAGGAATGGTGACTCTCCAGTGGATTCTTTTCTTGTGGTGCGATATGCCCATAATGTATTATGCAGTTGTTCACACCATCGTTTGTATGTCCATCCAATGTTTTCTTCAAATTTATTGCAATTGTTTTATTTGTGGATTCAGCTTGTCCATTACTTTGGGGATAAAATGGTGTGGATTTGTGTTTGTGAATGTTATATGCTTCAAATAGCATGTCAATGTTCTTTCCTTGAAATTGTTGTCCATTATCAGAAACTAAGGCTACTGGAATCCCAAATCTACAGATGATATTTTCAAATAAAAATGTGAACACATCGGAGTCTCTGATCCGAGTTAATGTTTTAGCTTCTACCCACTTGGTAAAATAATCGGTAGCCACTATTAAATATTTTCTCTTTTTGGTTCCTTCAAGTAACGGACCAACAATATCTACCCCCCATTTCGCAAATGGCCATGGCCTGAGTATAGAATTAAGTTCTGTGGCAGGTGCTTTGATTTTCTTTGCGAATCGTTGACATTCTTCACACCTTCGTACCATGTTTTCTGAGTCATTTTGCATGGATATCCAATAATAACCTTGGGTTTTAGCTTTTAATGCGAGTGAACGCCTTCCACTGTGGTTTCCCGCATCTCCATAATGTATTTCTTTGAGTATCCGTATTCCTTCCTTTTGTGATAAGCATCGGGATAATGGCCCGATGAATGATTTACGATACAAAATTCAATCCCGAAGCTAGTAATTATCCGATTTGAGTTGAATTTTTCTTGCTTCTTTAGAATTTGAAGGCAATATGTTATCTTGCAGATATTGATGAATCATAATCCTCCAATCTGGTTCACTTGGTTAATCATCTACTTGTTGAGGCATAGATGGGTTATTTTGTTTTGCGGGATCATTAATTTCTTCTATCACATCTTCTTCTATGTTATGAAGTGCTTTTATCTGGATAGATGGTTCATATATTCTTCCGACTTTTATTTCTGTGAAATTAGGATCGTTTACCATGGAGGAAATGAATGCCAGTGCCTCAGCATGTTCATTTTTGTCTCGGGACAGATGCCGAAAAATAATGTTTGGGATTTGATTTGCTAAGATTTGAACAAGGTTTTTATATTGTACTAAATCTTCATCAAGTGTTTGATATTTTAATTCGACTTGTCGAATTACCAACTGTGAATCTCTTGTGAGTCGAACATTGCTGATTCCTAGCTCGATGATGAGTTTTAGAGCATGAACCACAGCTTCATATTCTACTATGTTGTTTGTATGTTCTTAAAACTCAAGACGGAATGAATGTATCATTCGTCCTCCCATCGGTGCAGTAATCACAATGCCAATTCCTGCTCCTTCCTTGTTTCGGGACCCATCAACAAAGACTTCCCACCTTTGAGAATTTGTTGAGTTCAGAATATCTTGTGGGTCCTCTTCCTCGCATCCTGGTAATCCTTGAATTTCATATTCTTCTTCAATCGGGAAATCCGCAAGGAAGTCAGCTAAAACTTGAGATTTTTGTGCGGTTTGCAACTCATAAATGATGTTGAATTGTTCTAGCTGGGCGTTCCATTTGGCGATCCTTCCTACTTTTCATGTATTCTTTAATACTGATTGTAATGGTGCCTTGCTCGGGACACGAACATAATGTGTGAGAAAATAAGTACGTAACTTTTGAGTGACGAAGACCAATGATAAGATGAGTTGATCGATTTTAGTGTAATTTCTTTCTGCCGAATTAAGGGTTTTGATGATATAATATATCGGTTTTTCTATTTTCTCATTAGTACGTACCATCACTGCGCTGATTGCATCTTCCGTTGCCGCTATGTACAAAGTTAATTTTTCTTCAGGTTCCGGTTTCTGTAATGCTGGCAATGTAGCCAGATGTTTTTTTATGTTTTGGAAAGCTTGTTCACATCGATCATTCCAATCAAATTTATTTTTCTTCTTGAGTATATCAAAAAAGGGTTTGCACCGTTCTGTTGATCTAGCAATAAATCTGCTTAAAGCAGCCAAACATCCATTTAATTTCTGTACACTCTTAATGCTGTTGGGTGATGTCATGTCTGTTATTGCTTGAATCTTTGCTGGATCAACTTCAATCTCTTTGTAACCAAGTAACCCAAGAAACGTCCCGAAGTAACACCAAAAGTACACTTCTCCGGATTAACTTTCATCTTGTAGTTTCGTAATGCACCAAAAATTTCAGTGAGGTCTTGTAGATGATTGATAGATAATTTGCTCTTTGCCAACATATCATCCACATAAACTTCTAGTATTTGTCCGATCCAAGGTTTGAATATTGCATCAACCAGTCGTTGATATGTTGCTCCCGCGTTTCGTAATCCAAACGGCATCCTGGTATAGCAATACAACCCCCGTGGAGTGAAGAACGATGTGTGTTCTTGATCAGCTTCTGCAAGTGCAATCTGGTTGTATCCCGACTGACCATCCATAAAAGATAATGCCTCATGGCCTTCTACAGCATCTACCAACTGATCAATGTTGGAAAGTGGATAACTATCTTTCGGACATGCTTTATTTAAGTTGGTGAAGTCTATACAGATTCTTACTCCACCGTTCTTTTTTGGAACGATCACCATATTAGAAATCCCCGTTGGATATCGCACTTCACGAATGAATCCTGCATTTAAAAGCTTTGCTAATTCTTTTTCTACTGGATCGTGATACTCCGGTGCAACCTTTCGTATCCGTTGTCGAAATGGTATAGCGTCAGGACGTATTTGTAATTCATGTTGTACAATACTTGGATCTATCCCGGGCATATCTTCCATCTTCCATGCAAATATATCTACAAAATCACGAAGTAGCTTGATTAAACTTTGCTCCATGTCTTCTTTCATCAATGTTCCAATTCGCACTTGTTTAGGCCATTCTGAAGTTCCAATATTTATAATTTTAGTTTCTTCTACAGAAGTGAAAATTGGTTTAGGATTCCCGATCGAAGTTGGAGTTCCCTTTAATTGCTATGAGGGTCCTTCAAACTGCTGATTTGTTGAATTTTCTTGATTCTTACTGCTTCCTCCTAATTCATTTGTTGCTTTTTGTTCGATGTTTCTTTTCAAGTATTGATTTATCTCCTCTTCCTTTGCTTTGATTTTACGGTCTTTCTTCCTTTCCCGCTGTTGTTTTTCCCGTTCTTCATGCATTCTTACCTCTGTTATTATACAAAACTTCGCATCATTTTGATCTCCCTTGATCTCCATTTCTCTTTGCGGTGTTGGACGCAAAATTTGATGATAAGTTGAAATTACACCTTTCATGAAGCATCTACTACGCTGAATCTTGTCAAAATGTTAATTGGTCCAGCAGATACTTGCAAATCAATATCTCCTTCAGGTCTTGAAGACATTCCATTAAACCCATAAATAACATATCGGGACGGGATTAACTGATCTTTTTTAGTCCCATTTTGCAAAATGTGTCATGAAACAACACGTTTAAGGAACTGCCCCCATCCAAAAGAATTTTTTTAACGTTCCATCCCGACATTAGCAATGTAAGAACCAAAGGATCATTGTGCATCTCAATTTCTTGATTTACTTCCTGTGCTGAGAAAGTTAAAGGGGATGCCATCCAGTCTTCCCAAGCTTCCGATATCCTTCTTGATACTTTTAAAAATTTCATGGTCTCGAATCCTCTTGCACAACTTTTTATTGATTGCAGCGTTCATATATGTATCTCTTTCTTCTGAAAATGATATCATATTAATGGTGTGTTCATTATATGGGATATGCACTGCTTTTCCTTTGTCTGGTTTTGCTATTGGTTCGGGCCTTTGAATATATTCTTTCAACTCTCCTGCATCAATCATTTTTTGTACCAGTATAATAAAATTCCTACAATTATCTGTTGTGTGCCCTTTATAACAATGGTACTCACAATAATCTTTCGAACGTTGTGTGAACTCAGGATGATTTCCTTTTGATGGTGGCCACTGAAAATCTGGTTTATTTTTTATGATTTCGAATAATTCAGAATATGAGATATTGAGCTTTGTGAACACTCTTTCTTGAAATCGCTGAACAAATTTTTTATTATCCCCTAGACGTGGGAGCTTTGATTCCCTTGGTTCAGATTTATGAGGGAATTTCTTTTTTTGTTCTGGTGATACTTCAATTGAATTTGTCCTTTTCATGTTTCTTTGATTTCGTGAATTACTTCTTGGAACTTGTTCTTGCACATCTTGCAGTCTTGCACATGTTTCTATTATTTCCCTGAGCTGTCCCTCGGTTTTGGGATTGCTATGATGAATTTCAATAAAAAGTTGACATCTCCGATCAGCGATTCCCCACTTATAATGATTGATCGCTGGACTTGAATCTACATCTCCAATTGCTTGACAAATTGTATGCCATCAGGCCGTATATGACCGAATCGTTTCTTCTGGCCATGATGTAAGGGAATATAATCTGTCTACTCCCGAATCAACGGGCTTGTTGTACATGTATGCTTCGAGAAATTTCCTCACTAACTGTGAATAACATTGAATGAAACTTTCTGGCAATCTGTCATACCATAATAAGGCTGAACCTTTCAAACTTGATGGGAAGCATCGGCACATTATTGCTTCGTGTCCGTCCCATCGTGACATCACTCGATTATAATATTTTAAATGTGAGGTCGGGTCCTTCGTACCATCATAACATTCAAATACAGGGATACTGTATTCTCTTGGCAATGGAACACACGTCAACTGTTGAGCCAGCGGTGTCTGCTTGGCTTCTTTCAGCACCTCTTCAATTCTTCCCCCTTCTTTATTTTATAATCCTTTTATCTCTTCTTTCATTTGCTCCATTGCTTCAATACATTTTTTCCATTGTGCACGTTGAATTTCTTGATTTTCCCGTTGCCTCCTAGCCCGTGATGATGATCCTGCTAACACCATTCTCTGATCTTGATTTTCCTTTTCGTTTCTGGGTACACACCTTCCAGAAATTGCTTTTTGACTTCGTGACCCTGTTGCAGCTTGCCTTTCCTCACGTTGAATTGCATTTTTCAAAGCTTGATTTTCTCTGGTTAATAATTCGATTCAATTATGACTGGCCCTTTGTTCTCTTCTTATTTCATTCATTTCTTTCATCAGATTTTGAAGATAATTTACTTCATTGCGCGAATTCTCATGATGTGATGACTGATTTTGAATAATGGTATTTGGTGTTAATTCATGAATAGGTGAATGATTTCCTACATCACTCTGTTGTTGTTCTGGCTCTTTCTCTTCTTCCCTTTGTCTGTAACTTTGTCTGTCGTTACTGTCTTTATTTCCAGAGTCTGCTTCTTGAGACATATTTCTTCTGGATTCTTTGTTTCTTGATTATTTCTTTCTTCCCTTGAATTCTAATGATCTTTTAAAAGTTAGTCATATAATTTCTCAACAGATTATTTAATAAAGAAAGTGGCAGAGACTAGTTTTCTGACCTTCTAAAAATCTATCTGTACTTTTAGTAAAATAATTTATATCATCTACCATGAATCTTTTAAAATGCCTATTATAGGAAATCAAACATTTAAACAGATCCGTTCAAACTTAAAACTTTTTCTTTTCAATGACATACAATTTCCATTTTGCATATCACATAAAGGTTATTATGCACAAGAAATCACTTGTTAGCTAAAGTTAAATTAAGCCAAATGTTGCATAGAACTATCAAATTCTTTATACTAAATTTCTTTACTTTTGAAATACTTATATAACAGAAAAATCCATTTTTCATGAACAGGTAGGATAAATCCTTTAACCCAGTCCCTGTTTCTAGCGCCAAATTGTTTATGCCAAAATTCTCATTGACATCAACAACCAATGATTTGATGAAAAACAGTAAATATAAAGATTTTAACTCACATTTTGATACACAGAATCCTCTTTAAAATCAATTAATGAGAAAGATTTCAATTAACCATTTATTTACAAATCAAATATCTGATCAAATTACAGTCTCAAATTCATAATCTTTTTAAGTATAGAAGATGAATCATGATCGTGAAACTCTTAAATTGTATTTTACACAATGAATACATACCTAATGATCTTTTTTCTTCGTCTCTGATTACTCTTCCTTAGCCTGTTTTTCTCTTAATTTTCTGACCCCTTCTCTGTTGAATGCTCTCTTCTATTTATAGATTATCTAATGGGTCCCCCTTGTCCCGATACCTTCTTTCGTTCTCTTTATTATCTTTGGATCGGGATGATTGTATGGTTGACAGGTCATGCTCTTTACTTTTTGGTCTGTTACCTTGTATGACTAACACGTACTCTTCGTTCTTTGAGAATCATCTTTGTCCCGATCACATGTGTCAACCACGTGGTTAAAGTAAATAAAAGTAATTATTACTCTTACTTTCCCGCTCCACGTTCATTATTACTCTTACTTTCCCGTTCCATATTCATTATTACTCTTACTTTTCCGTTCCTCATTCATCACTACTCCTACTTTCCCGTTCAATAAGCATTTAATGATATCTGTTTCGATCAGTGTGATACTACTTTCCCGATCTTATGTGTCAAACATGCAGGAATTTACTCAGTCTTTCACATCTATCCTTTTTCGATCATTTGATACGGCTTTGATTGTGTGCTTTTCGTTCTTCTTAGTACCACTGACTCCTTCTTTGATCGTCTTACACGTGTCGTCCTCCTTTTATTTCCCAACAATACCCATAGGCTAATTAATTCTGAAACCACACTATAATGGCAATTCAAATTGCAGGTGTACGCCATTTTTAGTGTTTATTACCTGACCTCAGGTATTTACTTTATCAACGGTATAAAAAGGTAAAAAACACCGCAAGCAAAAATACAGTACATATAGTAAAACCTGCCAAACTACAACCATAACCTGATTCTGGAAATCTAATACTTTCCTTCGATGACACTACAGTACACAGGGTGCGTACAATCGCTTTTTAATGGCAAGTACATACAGTGGAGGGTCTATGCAGCAGCCATGGAGGGATGATGGGAAGTGGGGACAAACCTCTCTGGATGCCATAGGACACTTTGATGTTGATGTCCTGGAGGGACGAGTCTCGGCTACCCAATGTCAAAGCGCGATAATAATCATAACGGTATTATGTATGCACGACAGTGATAGTAACGGTTTTGTCCATCCTTATTGCTCAACTTTTCAATGGGGTAAAGCTTCTCTATCTTCTCTGTGACCATTTCTTTCCCTATTATCCTGGCCACTTCTTTAGGACTGTCCATTTTTGCACATGAAATAGGAATGGAGAAAGGGTATGTACAGAAGACATTACACATTAAAGTTACCAAAAATGTCTACCAGATATGTATGATCATGTATGCTCCTCCAGTCCTTCCAATTTTTGCAGACAAGTATAAATACTAGGGTAACCAGGAACAATGAGAAATAAACACTATTACACTGCTTTTTGATTGTATCTCGACTTAAACTGAGACTAATAAACAGAAAAATTACATCATGAAACAAAACAAACCCAGTACATTAATTGGTTGTTGATGCTGCTACAAATTTCTATCACGTCCAAATTCCAGGTTTCTTGTAGGCTACACTTGATTCTTCTCACAGAATAGCAATCCAAGCTCCATATCTTTTGCTACTAAGTAATGAAAGAGAAAATACATAAATCGCTATTAGGAATACCAGTTGATCAGTAATTACCAATGCAGTGTCAACACTTTGATGAACACAAAAGTGTTTAAAGATAAACAGATGGATATAAAAACAACTATAGGTAATACCTATACAGTGGCATCAGCTTTCGATCAAATTCTAAGAATCTTGCATAGAGAATTCCTCTTGTAGCTCCATTTTGAATATTGAATACTCCCTTTCGAACAATAAAAACTCCTGGGAGAAACAGAACGTCAGCCCAACAATAGTTCTAGGATGATAATTATCTGCAAAACTTCAAGACTGTTTCTACTTTCTAAACCTGACCATCCATGGAACCAACCATATCTTAGGGTAATGGTAAAGAGTACAAGTGACAACTCCGTATGTCAAGAAAATAACATATAGAAGTAGCAATGGTATTCAAAGATGCTTCATCACTCATTCTCTTTTTAGCTTCACTCAATTATGGTAATCTACATATATTGTTGAACATGACTAGGATTGAGTATGAGGTACCTGCAACTGTTGCTGACTAAACAGATGGAGCAAACCATATTCGGTAGAAGCAACTAATTCAATCAGATCATCATGGTTCTCTGGTATACTACCGGATTCCACAAGTGAAACAGAAACCTGCAATATCATTTTGCATAATTAGCAATTTCGCATCTTGACTACTGAGATAATTTTGCCTCTGAAAGATATAAGACTACCTGCATACAACGGAGAACAATTTCCGGAAGACAGCATCGGCGACAAAGGCCATGCAAAACATATGTTGCTGGGCCTTCTACAGATCCCTCCTTGGTAGAATACCAGCCATCCAATCGAGATATCTCCATAGTAACTCCAGCTTGAAATCGGCTTAATTCACCTGCTTCAAACATTAAGCATATTTGTTACAATAAACAGAGAACAAATAATGCCCGATTTGTTAAATACCAATTAACTGATTATATGCCAAAGATTATTATGCTGCTTCTTTGTACAATAACAACAAACAATCAAATTTATCCCCACGTTTATTTCTTATATTAGTTTACCATATAAATGGCTAAAATGAAGCCTGAGTTCGCGTTTATACCTTTGAAGCCTGCTGCCATGACAGTAGCAAGAACACCGCCATCATTATTCTCATGCCGACCAATTCCATCACCTTCGATTCCCAAGCAACGAAGCACTACCTCGATGGAATAGTTGTCCTTAGGGGAGATGGAAACATCAATCTGCAGATAGACATTAAGAAGAGAAGCATCACCAACTTGGAAACAAAAATTCAGAAATTAAATGCGCCCAAAATCACAACAAGGAAATAGCCTAACTAAATGTTCAAATTATGGCATTCATCAATCTTAAAAAGAATATAATATATTCAAAAGTAGGAACAATGGTTACACATTCTGATCCTTAAGGGCTAGGCTGGAGAAAATTCGGTGTACCAGCTGTTTCATAGGAACTACACTAATAAATAAGATTTCTGGTAAATCTTAGATGACACTGGATTTCTGTATGAATTTGCCCTTTAGTTGCAGATGGGGCGAGGACTAATTTAAGCTTCATTCATTAACATCATAAAACATTTGTTTTCAAGTGCAAAGAGAAAAAGGGAGAACTGCACATACCATCAGCTGACGTTTTAAAACATCATCTTCACTAACTGAAGAATAAAGAGCGCTCGCCAATGTCGTGCAGGAAGTGGCATCTGGACACATACATTCTCCAGTTGGCAAAGACAACATCGCTGTTGCATGTAATTCGAGGTATATAGGCTCCAATGGTTCAATTACGTGATTTTCGAAGGAAGCCAACCATGGTTCTTTTCCTATTCAGGAAAGAAAAAAACACAATCAGAATCATCAGAGGTCATAAAATCAACTATTTTTTAAGCTTCACCTTGTGATCAAGTCTAGATTAAGAAACTATGGGAGAGTTCCATTCATAATTATTAATAGAAAAAAAGAATACACTTAGTTCCTTCAACTCACTTAGTAGCAATGCTAATGATGAGTTTATCGTTTCTTTTGCCGCTGCAATTGCTCTCTCTCTTTCTTCAGAAGAAAGATTATCCGGAGAAATCTCCGCATTCTCCAAGTCTACTTTAAGCCAATTCCTATAGGTTGCATCACAAGAGTAGTACTCACTCTGTTCAAGTGAACAACAAAAATTCAATGGTTCGCAATCTCCAGAAACACAGGGATAAAACAAATTGAAGATAGTTAGGAGTGCATACCCAGTCTTGGAACTCTAGTAGGTTCTCAGAAGCATTATGGTCTTCAAGCGAATGAAGATTCTCCGTAGGCTGTTTCAAAGGTTCGGCAAGGAAGCTGAGTAGCATGTGTGCTCCAATGGGCATTTTAGGAACTCTCCACATGGAAATCAGAGCAAATTCCCTAAACAGTATGTTACTACAGAAGTACCAAAGAATTAGTGTTCTCGGAGACAAAAGAATGACATGGCATGGTAGTCATTAATATATATGAAATGAGAAAAGGTGTATTATAAGGTCAACATGCTGAGTCCTATGTAGTTAAGAATTCATATATCATTTATCATCAATTAAACTTTTCAAAATTTCTGAAACCTATGTATTGGCTTGGTGCAATCCAAAAGGGGTAGTGAGGGTTAGACCAATAAACAGATGAGAAGCATCGAGGTGTAAGATTCTTTACCTATGTATCAAAGCCCTTAAAAGGAGTTTCGCCGTAATAGCCTCAGCGTTACTGGTGGTTGATGAGGGCGTGAAACAAAGCCACTGAATAGCCATAGCTTTTTGATGACTCTGCAACCTGTGCTGCTCAGCAACTTCTGATGCTTCGTCGTCATATTTACCAGGTTTGATTTCTCGAGACCTCATCAAAACCCTGTTGCCAGTAAATGTAAACTCTGCATTGGTCTCACGTATTGAATATGAAACAATTTGCTCTTTCCGGCCCAGATAAGAAATGGCAGCAGAAAAATTTATTTACCTATCAATGATCTCCTCAAAACTTCCTTTTGTATCATCAGGAGAAAATGGTAAATGATCCATTGCTGAACGGAAGATTTTATATTTGACGTCGACCCTGTTAACAGGCATAAAATGCATCTAAGAAAACATGAAATAAATAAGGGTTACTAGATATAACAATGGAGATGTCTAAAAAAGAGCCAGACTGGAAAATCCTAATCATCTTTTGAACTGTGATTGTCTCAACAAAATGCAGCAAAAGCATAGAGATTAAACAGGAGCACAAGAAGTCAGCTCGAGTTTGTGAGAAGTCCACTACTTATACATCACATAATAGTAACTGTAGTTCTAGATATCACATTCAGTAAGTTACGATATCACCTTCCGTTCAGTCGGGCTTCCATCATTTCCACAAAAAGATCAATGCAATGGTGTCGTGCAAGCTGAGAAGCATAAACCCCTACCAACTCCTCATGCTGCATCGAAAACAGATACATGGCATACCTGTATTTGTCAACAAGAGACAAGTAAGAAAACTACTTTCTGTGAATCCATACAGAACACCAATGTACCAAATATTCAGGCATTTCATACATTATCCAAACGTGTACACGTTTCTGATTGCCTAGCATTTAAGACACCTCAACATAACCCAGAACCCAATTAACCTTCATTATAAATGAATGTGGGCTGCACAACTAGCTACCAACATAACCCAGAACCCAATAATACTCACATCTGGAGAATGATGTCCCCAACAGTCCTAAGCTTCTCTCTGAAAGTATCCTTCATTTCGCCAGCCAAGAGATATCTAAGAACAAGCACTAGATGTGCACCAAAGCGAATCATCTGAGGATCACCATGAGGCCTGAAAACGAAATTGATACATGAAATGGCAGCCAACTTAAAGTTTCAAAAATGAAAATACAGTTGTTTAATAACAGGGGACAAGGTTAAACCAAAATTAAAGAAGTGCTTTCTGTTTTTGAGCATTCACTTCCAACATGATGGTTAAGATCCTAACAAAGATGAATTTCGATAATATGCCCATGGAAGGTCCTTTTGAAGCACACTTTCAGGGACAGCAACCGGTGCATAGCTTATTGATAACAAAAAATTCGGTTCCTTTCATTAAAGAAAAACATCTAATTACCTGAATCCGGAATGGTCATCATCTGAAGATGATATCCATGACCACAGAAGGTCCAGAACATGTGGAATATCTCCAACCATGAGATTCATCTGTTCCAGTTAGATTTTGTCAGGTATAAGAATCGTGAAACAGAGGAATGTAATGGGAGACCATCATGAGTTTTATGACATACAGTGTCATATACTCAACCCAGACAAAAGACTGATACCTAAATGGAAGGAATAAGTGTGAATTTATCAAGAGATTCGAAATTCTATAACCACCCATATTCCAAACCCGTGACTACAATATCAGGTTGGGATTATTACCTCAATTTGCCGATGCTGCTCTTTGCATCCTCGGGAGACAGCTTCAAGGACCAAATCACTGCATGCAAAAAGTGAGGAAATCAGATATTGAACATTATCATGGTGATAGGGTAGTAGAAGTGATCCAAATGGTTCAGATAAAGTGTCATACCTTGAATGGAGTTTCTGAAGAAGGGCAGGAAGATCTCGTGGTTGTTGTGTGAGAACATGGCATGGCCAGCTTTCTGTACCAAGTGAAGGGGACTTATCTCCCTGTCCAGGATTTTCGTCTATTTCATCCCCATATCTTCTCAGTTGTTCCAGTCTACCAGGTTCTAAACGGGCTAATTCTAAATCCACCAAAACATCAAGCCATGACTTTGCCATTGCCCAGCATGCCGACTGCAAAGCCAGGAGATCAAAAGGACTTCCATCATTACAAGCATTAAATAGATCATTAATATAGAGAAGAAGAAAAAGAAAGATAAAGACAACAAAAAACATGACAAATATGAGAGGACACAAGAAGAGAGGAAAAAGAACGGTCCAGATTTGTTTAAATATGGTAGTAGTGCAGAACTGTCTGTGTGTAACTGTTTGATGCCAGACACATCATATCATGTTCTGACTTCTGAGTTATCCATATCAACGTACACGGACACAAACTCATTTATGAGTTAGTCCTAATTTGTGTAACTGTAGGATTCGTGAAGTGGCCTTTGGCAGTCACATCAAAGTAAGACTTCACCAGGCATCATCTCACAAGTATCTAACGAAAGAACAAACTGATATTTCTCTCTGATCGTTCCTAGTTCTTTGGGTATCGACACATCTTAATTAACTCTTCGGATTCATCCCACTTCTGAGGATACAAATTTACTTAACACAGTGAAATATGCAATCATAAGGTAGATTGAGGTCCAAAGCAAGGAATAAAATATACCTCCCAGTCCGTGCATATAGAAAGCAAGCGCTTCAAGTTACTGCACTGGGCTGCATATATAGCTGTCTCATATTTCCCAACATCTTGGTCTGCAATCTTCTGCATGAGCATGTGATATAGTTTAGTTAGTAAGACTGATAAAAAAAACTACAAAAACTCATTTATCCTTTTTCCTTAAGAGATAGGAGAATTAGAAAGCATCTCAATGGGACAGAACATGGATGTGTTGCTAATACTAAAACGCAAGGATACCGAAACATGAAAATTTAAGAGTCATTAAAAGGTGAAAGGACTTCCTCATGAAAATCTTGACTCCTACCTCAGAGGCACAATAAGAAGCCCATTTCCATAGACGCCATTGGCGACCAATACGACTTTCCAACTCAATGGCTTGCAAAGTTCGATTCTTCCCATTCTTCACCAACGCTTCAATTGAGGGGAACAGGTCGAATCCTCCAAATGGACATAGAGTTGCAGCTCTCCATGGCTGTCACATCAGGTGGAAAAGTTCAACCTTGCAGGGAGAAAGAAAATGGTTGTAAATTGCAATTCAATTACCTGAGACTTGTACATACACATACCTGCCCAGCAGATCGGCAAAGCTCACATGCCTCATCCAGTCTCCCTGCTCGTAATAAAGTCCAGACATCTTCTAGAAGTGATTCATCTTGTTTCTGATCAACATATGCAAGAGCTTTAGAAAAATGATAAATTTCAATAGATGGGACTAACATTAACATACTTTGTCATCAGGCATTAGATGAGCCATTTCACGTGTTGGAGCATCAAAATCCAAGTGTTGAATAGTGGAAGCATCGGCAATCCCCTTCTTTAGACACCTTTGAGTTTGATGCCAAACACCAGAACTTGGGAGATGGGTGCCCACATGACATCCTTTGACCTGCAAAATAATGATTTTGACATATAATTAGTTCTGAAAATAATTGCTCATAAAAACTTTGTAGTTTGTTTGCTTGTTTTAGTGAAATGTTTTAGAATGTTGTAGTTGAGTATGAAATGATATACTTAATTAAATCATTCCCCTGGTATGCCCAATCAAATTCAGAAAATAGACCTTACTTCCATGGACTAGATTCGTTTTGGTTATGGTTGTAGACATAAAAATAAACCACAAATTATTACCTTATTCTCTAAATCAAGCGCTTTAGAGGCCAACTCTTCAAGCCATTGAACAATTCGAAGGCATGATTGTGCTTCATGGTCTGCCATGACAAAGTGGCATGCCTCCAGGTGTGAAGTTGTTGGAGACTGGTCACATTTTGAGAGATAAATCGTTACAGATGATACTGAATCAGATATCAAACATGTTGGCAAGAATTTTGAAACGCTAATAAGAGAAATGATACCAGAATCAGGTCGTGTGGAAGCTCTTCATTCCCTGCAAAATGGCCAAAATTGATTTCAGAGAAATTCAAACAAAAAGGTTTTAAGATGTGGACCAACCAAGAGCTAGAAGCTTCTGACAAAAATATTTCAAGAAAAAATTTATTCACAAAAGATTTAGATCCACAAAAAATTATTAAATGGATAAAGGTTATTACCTTTTCCATATAGATACCACAAAAGAGACCATGAAGCAGCTTCATCAAGCAGCAAATGAGCCTTTTGCCTCATCAACTTATCTTCTACAACTCTATGCCTTCCGCTCGACCCATACCTACAAGTAGTGCAGAAAATGCAACCAAATGATGTTAGAAGCAGACTTCATTTAGGTTCTTAATCATAAACGTTCTCTAAAAAAAGCAATCCTGCTGGAAAATGGCATTAAAAGGCACACTACAGAGACGAAGAACTTCTGCATTAAAAAAAAAAGGCAACTCAAACGTGTAAGAGATTTTTATAATCAAGTTCAGCTATGTATAATCTCCGCTAAGAAATTAATCAAGTAAACAAGCATACTCCAAAAGCCATATAAATGTTATAGTGGTGTTTACAGTATCAGATCATGATTTTAGAAAGATTAAATGAAATTATAATCAATCCATACCACCTGACCTGCGTTTTAGCAGTTAGGCATACAATACAGACCTAAGAGACTCTGATACATTTCGACATGCCTCCTCGAAACGCAATATAAGGTCAGGGAAAGGCATCAATCCTGCAATATGAGATAAGTTGGTTAAAAATGAACCTTCTACTAAATAACACATCTGCATAGTATTAAAGAAAAAGTCGGAGCATTAAGCCAGGTTGAGTAAGGATTTCGGTAACTGCAAATGGCACTAGGGATATCCATGATAGATCAATTTCAAATTCACATGTATTTTGATTTCTAAGTGTGTGGGTGTAATCACATATGGCTTGACCTTTTATGATCAGCATCTCTTCTTGAGACGTGCAAAAGTGCACGCACTAACACCTTACCATTCCATTCCTCTTTTTTGTTTAAAGTTACTTCTGAGCGATTCACTTTTTTCATTAAATAGTTACAAAAGAGTTTATGTTTAATTGAAAGTACATTGCATAAGGGAAAGGCCAGATAATATTATATCATCAGTTGATCCTAAAACCTATGCCCTGGTCAGCATACATCTACCAATTAAACAAACTTTTAAGGCTCCAACAAATTGGTAACGCTAGAATAAGGTAAGCCGACAAACTGATAGTTTCCAGTTCAAAATTTGATACTCCAACTCCAAAACACCACTGCATGAGATTCTAACAGTAAAGTATGTCACCTATTAGTCCCACACACCTAGGTGCTTAGGATCTCAACCCCTACTTTTTCTTGTCGTTCCATGCAATCCTATGTACAACTAACTGGTAATATTTGCAGCTCTCGGTTGTAATACAGTTCTTTCTCGTATCTTTAGAGTTGGTGTCTTTTCCTTCACTAGAGTAAGTCCCCTACATGTCAGTATCTACATTCTTATCTACACAAATGCAACACTAAAACGGCACCAAAATGACCATCCACACATCTCAATTTGAAAATAAAACTTGTTAAGCAACTAAAACAAGTACACATGAACAAAAATAAGAAACTCTAAGATTATCAAATGAAACAGAGAATATGAAAAACCACCTTGAATCGCAGGATCAATTAACGAAGCAAACACAGCATAAGTCGATGATTCTCCACTATCAACACCAAACACATCATCAACAACATCGTCCTCATTCTTAATCCGTCTAATCCCACCAACATCATCACCATCATCAGGACTTCCGAATCGCCTTTTAAACGGTGTCATTGCCATTCCATCGAACCTATTATACTCCCCTCCTTCATCAATTTCTTGTTTAATTTCATCAATAAGTAATGCCCCATTAGGTCTACTCTCTTGGTACGGTGAAACCAAATTCCTTTTCCTGAAGAAAATCAAAACAAAATCAATGACAATTATAGGGTTTTTCTGTTGTTAATTAGGGTTTTTATTTATCAAAATCGAAAGAGAAAAAAAAAACTTACTTACCCGTATCGACGGAATTTCTCTCTCGTACTAAGATCTTCTGGATCGAAATAGCTTGGAGAAGTCTCCATGTCCATATCCATTTTGAGTAGAAGATTATGATGAGAAGAAGAAGTGAAAGGCTGGGTTGATTTTGATTCTAGGGTTTGGATTTGAGATTATAGATTCAGAACTTAAAACCCCTTTTGATGAGAAGGGAGAGATAAACTAAAACCCTAGAGCGCGGGAATTAGCAAAGCAGCACTTTGGTCAAGTGTGAGAAGTTTAGGAGTTAAAAATGAAGGACTCATGTTTGAGGTGTAAGAACAGTGTAAATATCACTAGTCTTTAGGTGTCTATTTATTTTTGATTTTCATCACGGTACGCTAGAAGTGTAAAACGGGCCGGCCCAGCACCGCACAGCCCATTAAGAGGCGAACTTACCGTGCTACGTACTATGTTGTATCGTGCTAGAAACTAAGATGTGGCGTGTTATGTCGTGCTTGAGGATATGTTGTGTCGTGATATACTGTGTCTGTCACGTTTATTTTATTTTTTTAAAATTGATATTTTCCAGATATTTAGATATTATATGTGTTGTTATAGAAAAAACTTAACATAACGAAGATAAAATATCAAAAATTGGTTAAAATAAACACTCTTTTGTTAATTATACACAAAATTTGTTATATTATACAGTATTGTGTAGTCATGTTATGACGTGCTTTCTTAACGTGATATGTTGTACAACGTATTTATCCGTGTCACGTATTGTGTTGTGCTACTGGACCGATTAGTCTGGCCCAGCACAGTATATAAAACTGCTATGATGTGCCGTACTGAGAAAACTCACTATTAGACTGGGCTATGCTCGTGCTGGCATGATCCAATTTACATTTTTAGGATACACTGACAAGAGCGGCCTACTGTAAAAACATAATATAAAAACTCAGGAAGTGGGAGTAATCATTAGTAATATTTCAAGAGCATATAATGGAACTAATGGAACTAGAAGTGCCTCAGCAACAACACTAGATCCTTAACGGCCACATGCACATGGGTAGTTGTGGAGGCTATAAAATTAATGGGCAGTGAGTAAGGGCATCACAATATCTGGAGTGTGATAGCTAAAAAGTAGTCAATGCCTTGCATGGGAGAAGGAGAGCAGTCAAGTGGACTATTTCAATATTGTTCAATACTTTCTTTATTTTCTACACAATTTTGCTACTTGGAAGTGTAGTTTTGTGCATCGCAATGCAAGTAACTAATGTTGGTCTTTATTTTCCTTCTAATTTTGCTATTTGGAAGTATAGTTTTGGGCATCCCAATGCAAATAATGTTCGGGATAGTTTAGCAAAATACGCTTTGTCGATTTCAAATATAGGAGAATTGCACGAGACAATCTGCCAAGATGGCTTGATTCGGCAAAAATTGTTGATTTAATAACTATATGGCTTTCTGCTTTTTGCAAGTTTTGAGAAATTTTGGTGTTAGTAGGATAATGCAGTCTGTCAGAGTTGTTGAGTGTTATTTCAAAAGTGGTGTGGCTTGCTGTGATGGTGCTTCTATAGGAAATCTTGGTGATTCTAGATATGCATTTCTGATTAGAAATAGTACTAGTAATTTCCTGATAGTTGTTACAGGTAACAGGTGGGTTGGGGATTACTACCAACTATCATGACGAGGTTATGGCTCTTTTGTGTGTTGGTGAATGGACTATTGCTAATAATCTATGGCATTTGTGTTATTAGTTCTAAAGCTATTCTGGCAGTTTTTTAGAATGATAATCACTTTTTTTTAAACAAAACTCACTAGGAGATTTTATTGAAAAATATGAAGAAAGAAAAAATACGAGGAGGCTAATCCTGACTCAAGAAAAGAGGAAGAAACCAAAAGTTGAAATAAAAAAGATAAGAGACATGATATATTTATCTGAACCTATACTAAGTAGATAGGAGCGACCATTTCCTAAAGCAGCACGAAAATACTAAGGAGGTTCACTCCACCGTTGAGAACTTTTAGAAACTCTCCACTTTGCTAACAAATCTGCTAATCCTTACCTTCTTTATAGATATGAGAAAATATGAACTAAATCAATAATAAGAGGTGGATTTTAGGAACATGTCCCAAATTATACCCCTCAGTTGGGGTCCTTGGGGATATGTCCCGTAACGGCTGGAATTAAGGAATATGTCCCAGCCATCCATTTTAACCGTTAAATGCACATGTGTGAGGCCGCATATGCTAAATTCGGACAATAATACCCCTGTCTTTTAATTTTGATTCCCACAAGTCCTAAATTTGTAGATTGTCGACACGCGTCATTTACGATCCGACGGCCAATTTTTTTTAGCAATTTTGAAAATATAAAAACCTTAATATTCTGAAATGACCTTATTACCCCTTAGTTTAAAAAAAATGACAAAAATTGTGACTGTTTTGTTGACCAAATTGGCTGAATTTGAACCTGTTTGAAGTTGAAATTGAACCTGTTTGAAGTCTGAAATTGTAACTAATCAAATTTTAAAACAAACTAATTATACTATTGCCTGAAATTGAAAGTTAAAGAAAGAAAATCCCCACAAAGCAACCATCCATGTGTTTCATAACATTCATAAAACATTAAACTCACAAATCAAAATGAACTTTAGGCTTCCTTTGTCTTTTTGAGCCTGCATCATAGTTGAAAGTGTTAAATCTGCTTGACAGGGCCTGTTCCCTTGTTGATATTATTAATGGACGTAGACTATTCTGAGCATCTAAGGCAGTTGCACACATCATCACACCACCATACTTTCCCTTTAAGTGGGCAGCATCTAACCTATTGTTGATCTACAACCATTGTTAAACCCTTGGATTTGTGCATTGAAGGACACAGTGACAGTCTCAAAAGTCTTATCCGCCTCATCCCATGTAAATGTAGCAATGTTTTCTGGGTTAAGACTTGCAACAACTGAACACAAACTGGGCACCTTTGCATAAGATTCCTCATAGCTTCCATTTAATTTTTGTAAGACCATATTCTGCAAAAAAAAATAAAAAAATTAGAATGAAATTCTAAGATAAAACTAAATAAATATAATAATTAGTAGTTTAACTAGTTGATTACTTTACCCTTGCATCATTTGCTACCCAGTATGGGATCCAAGTATCAAAAGTTGGCCATATGATATAATTAATTATGTCATCTGCCACTGGAATCTTCAAACTAAGCTTTTCACCTAAAGTCTTCAACATGTGGTCACAAACAAACTTAGAATTGCAAGCAGGATTTAATTGACCACCAGGATTGACACAAGTGTGATCCGGCCCAACAGTTCTTATGGTGAAGGTGGCCTCATGTGGTACATGTCTTGCATTCACAAACCACTTACAACCTTGACTCACCAAACCCATAAAAATCATTCTCATTTAAGGAGTCGGGATCCGACGCATCCAGCAGAGCGAAGCAAGGTTCCATTCTTTTCGGCGGCATCATTCCGCATTGGCGGCGAGTGACGTGCCACAATCCCATTCAACATTTTGGATCTACATAGTCCAAAGCCCATAGCACTGGCGATGTCTCCGGCAACGGCCATCCCTTTTCTCTTTCAATCTATTCTAATTTTGCGGAACCAAACCCTCCAGAATAGACGCCACTAATAGAAGCTGTTCTTTCTCAACATTATATGTGAATAAGGCCTAATCTCTACAGAAGTTCCTAATCAGTCCCCCATACTTCGTGAGTTCCATTTGCATCAGACCCATCATACCTATCTTGAATGTTATCATCAGGATGACATTCATCTTCGGCTTCATTAGATAGGTGCAGTGGTTCTTCCTCCTCATCGACTAGGGTTGCATCTTCAATTGTACTAGCTTGTGTACAATTGTCAGCAACACTGCATTGTGTAGGTTGAACTTCACTTTCATTCCCAACTTCATCTTCAAAATCCAATTTTCTATCCTTACTTATCCCCACTATCTTCTTTCTTTATAACTGTTCTTTCAGTCTAGGAGTCTTCCTATACTTTGGCTTAGACACAACTTTCTTCTTTGGTGTAATCTTATTTCTATATGAAGGATCTAGTATACAACTACCAGCACCAAACCCTTTCTCAGACTCCATATCATCCTCTTGACCACCATTTATACATACATCTAATGCTGTAAAATCATCCTCATATTCCTCAGCACATTTCCATAAATCAAAAAAAATCACATCCATTATATATTAAATCACAGTTGGAGACCAATTCAATCTTGAAATCAACAAACAAATTCAACCTAGCCCTTATAATGTTAATAAACTTGTCATAACTAATACATTTGCAACAACATCCAACACGTAAATCACTTTACCAGCCTCAATACCAGCTTTCTGATTAAGAATAGTTATCCTAAAGTTTCTATCTTTCAATTTCCTGAAATACACCCAAATGTAACAGACAAATTTCAATCATTTATGTAACATCAACAGATTTTGACCCAATTCAGCAAATGTAACAGACAAATGTAACAGACAAAAGACCCGAATGTAACAGACAAATGTAGCACATGTAAACCCAATTCAGCAAACCATACAGTCATGGCAGTACCGGCTCATGAAGGAAAACATGAGTTTAATTAATTGGATATGTCTCATGATTCTCTCAATTCACAGACCTACACCAACTCTGCCAGAAATAGACTATTTTACAAGCCCAATTTATAGCTCATTAAGAAAATTAAACCCTATTTCCCCAAACCCTAAAAAATCCCCAAATCCACAACTACCATCATCAAACAGTAACATCAAACAGTGAAATCAAACCTTAATTTCACGTTTCAAAAAAAAAAAACCAAATCCCCCAAACAGTAACATCAAACATAAACATCAAACCCTAATTTCATGTTTCTAAATAAATCCCCAAATCCCCATACAACAACATCAAACAGTAAAATCAAACCATAATTTCATCAACAAATTTCATTATTAAAAAAAATCCCCAAAATTCAGTAACATCAAAACCCTAATTTCAATTTCAAACAAACCCCAAAAAAAGTAGCATGTAAACGCAAATTAGACACAAAAGATGTTAGATACAAAGATAAAAAGAAAGGGGTTTGATGTTAATACCTGTTTCCATTACCCATTGATGTTGATTTCTTCTTTCTCTCTGTAACAGTTGCGATTGCGATTTCTTCTTGTTGATTTCCAGTCACACCATCATCTCTGTCTCTCGATCTCTCCCTTTCAGTGTGTCTCTCGATCCCTCCCTTTCTATTTGTCTCTCGATCAAACCCTTTTTCTCTATCTCTCGATCTCTCCATTTCTCTTCGTCTTCCTCTCTATCTCTCAATCTTCCTTTGTCTTTCTTTTCTTACGTCTTTTCTCTTCTTTGAGAAGACACACACCCCTTAGGAACGTGCCATCTACCCGTGTATTATGAAGCTCTAATCTCATAACACGTGTCCACCACTTTCTAATCGGACCGTAGGATCTAGCTAATGGTAGAAGTGGACAGTTAAACACACGTGTAAACCCACACGTGCGAAAATTCTCCATTTAACGGATGAAATGGACGGCTGGGATATATTCCTTAGTTCCAACCGTTACGGGACATATCATCAAACGTAAGGTATAATACCGGGACATATTCCCAATTTTCCCTAATAAGAATCTCAAACAATTCTCTCAATGAACTACCAACTTCCATAAAACTAAAGAAGAATCTAACAGAGCTAATATAACATGAATTGAATTAAAAATTAGTTGAAAGAGTTTGATTTTGTGTATAGTTCCAGAGAAATTAACTTCTCTGCTGATACGCTAGCTACTATCTTAAGTTTGTTGATGGCCTTTTTCTAAGAGCTATCTGTTTTTGTTGGGGGGCCCTTTTAGGCGCAGTCTTTTTTGCTTTGTCTTTTGGTTGTTACTTTGGGCAGGTATTATCTTGAGTACATTTGTTTGTTGTATTTGTTTACAATCTTGACCTTTTAATACAATGTTGACTTAGCAAAATAAAAAGATAATTATGAAGTTCTAATTTTTTAATAAACTCATCTTTTTTATTAAAAAAATATTTTCTATTTTTTAAAAAAATATTATTATTATTTTTTCAATTTAACCTATTTTTAGGTTAAAATAAAAAAATAATAGTAACATTTTTATAGAAACAAAGGGAGTATATCTTAATTTACTGATCAAATTAGAAATAAATGATATAGAGACATGATATATGTAACATGGTACTACGCTTGTATATATTTTTCCGAAAATTATTTTATTCCGATGACTATAAGATATAAGTTTATTTAGTATAAGATTTTGATTAATGAATCCTATTACTAAACTTAAACTTCCATCCATAGATAATCCGATAAGATAAATTCATCGGTTTCCCGTTCCGGGTTGCATTTTATACTAATTTCTCCAACATTTCAATTCTCATTTTTCCATTGTTTGTCTCTACGGTAAGTGTCAATATCTTTTTAAATTCACACGAATATAGATTTTTATGTAGTTGTGCCTTGAAAATAAGCTAGCTAAGCATGGTTTAAATAAGATAGCTATAGTTAGACATGAAAATGGTTCACAAATTTTTCATTCAAATGAAGTTTTTGTGTTTGATTTCGTCATATACTCAGTATGTGGCATAGCACAATTACTGTTAACTCAAACATGTTCCATGCACAGTTAAATCAGAACTGACAATAAGATTGAAGAGTGGTGAATTTCATTTCAACAATACTGAAACTGAAGAAGGTTCAATTAATGATGCTTCCCCAATGTACTATACCCTAGGAACAATTTGTTTTACAAGCAGTGAAAGGAGATCCATGTGCCGCTAAATAAATATGTTGAGGTGCCGCTAAATAAATATCCCCAGCCTTACATATATTCTCTTCTCAAGCAATGAATATCCTCATGTGCAACATCAATATAATTAGGATTCTGGCTCTTGTGGATGAAGGCAGATTGATAAGAGATCCATTACATATACATTTGGGTTAAATCCGCAGAAGGATATTTAATTTGGCGAAATGCTCCCATGCGCCAACGCCGTTTGTTACCATTAATATGATGATACATTATTGGCAGATATGTATTTTTTATGAACTAGGAATTCTAGCTAATTCAGTTAGTTAATACTAAGAGTTAAATAAATGAAACATACAAAATGAAAAGGGACTGAACTAGTTACCTGATCCCTTAATTTATTCCGTGCATTCAGTTCTTGTGAGCCTACGCACTCGCTTAACTTTGGAGGAGGTTAAGAATATTGTTTGGTGGTATTATATATATATATATAGTACTCTAATTTCTCAAAAGTTTGGATCGAGGTTCATACTAACTAAAAATGGACATCGATGTTGAAAGCGAAGTAAAGAATTACATCAAGGTATGGCTAATTGTTGTTGCTTCACTAACTTACTGTCATTTTATCTCCAAAACCATCTCCAAAGGATTCCTAAGACTATTTTCAATACTTCCTGTTATTTCAATTTTCCTTTATCTCCCACTTACACTATTATCTGTCAATTTTATTATCATCATTGGTTTCTCAGTTTCATGGGTTTGTAATTTCAAACTTCTCCTCTTTGCATTCAATCATGGTCCTCTATCATCACCTGACTCATCATCATACTTGTCTCTCAAACAGTTCATTACCACGGCTTGTCTTCCTATAAAAATCAAACAAAAAAACCGTCAATCCAAAGAAACTAATATCCATGATCAAACCATTAATAGAGGAAATCCCAAAGTTTCATCGATTCTTCTTCTAATGCATTACTCAACAAAAATTTTAGTAATGTCTCTACTAATTTATGTTTGTAGTTATTACAAACAATATCTACACCCCTTGATTTTATTGTTCCTTTACACTTTGCACATGTTTTTCATCACAGAAACCTATCTTGTCGTCTCTGCTGCCCTTGCTGTATTAATTCTAGGATTAGATGATCTTGAGCCACAATTTAGAGATCCATTCATTTCAACATCGCTCCAAGATTTCTGGGGTAGAAGATGGAACCTTATGGCTACGAATATTCTATGGCTCGCGGTTTATTTACCCATACGATCGTTTTGTACGCATATTATAGGCAGAAAGTGGGCATCATTACCAGCCATATTGTTCACATTTTGGGTCTCAGGGATAATGCATGAATTGATAATATATTATCTCACGCGAGTATATCCTAGTTGGGAAGTCACTTGTTTCTTTGTGATACAAGGGGTTTGTACAGCTTTGGGAGGTCTGGTGAAGAAAACAAATTTAGTAGTATTACATGATAGGTTTCAGCTGCATCCATTGATATCTGGACCTTTGATTCTTGTGTTTATTGCTGTTAATGTAATCTGCTTCTATTTCCGACCAATTTTAAGAAATGGCATCGTTGACAGAGCAATTTATGAATACCATATACTCGTGGATTATGTTGTCAAGAAGTTAGCTCGAACCACTTAGCAGTACAGTGGATATATTCCTGTCGTGGAAGGTTGCGAGAGTTATGTTAGATGGGATCTTATTCGATGGGTTTTATATCTGACCAAAAATATATGTAATTTTTATCTACCTATACTATTGTGTATGAGGAGGTTCATGTATAAAATGAAAATGAAAATAACATAAAAGAAAACTGCTAGTATACAGATGTTTAAACGACATCCATGCAGGGTGTATCCTTCATCTTATTAGCTAACGTAAGATAGATATCTTGAATTGTTGCCTTTCCAGAAACTTCGATTTTATTTTGATTAGCATGAATTCAAACATGATTCTTGCGTAAGATAAATACTAGTTTTATTCTTATAGGCAAGTGTTACTGTATGTATCTACAACAGCAATTACACATATAAATCTCTTCACCGTCATAACGCATGAAAGAGCACATCTCCCTTGCAACTCTGGTACATAAGAGATCACATTTACTTTTACAACCATCTTTACAACAGCCACAATTATACGGAGGTATAGCAGTTGCTGCTGGAAAAGACTGATCTATGTCCCCTGCTTGACATTCACGTGTTATAGATGGCGGTGGATTTAGGAGTGGTCGTCCACAACATCCCTCGCATACTGATACCCTGGATGCTCCAGCTGAATCCCACCAGTTACACTCTATTGTAGACGCTGGTCTTCCCTGTAACTTACACTTGGTTTCGATTTCCTTTGGACAATACTATCACTGTCCAATCAATAGTTGTATCTGTTACAGAGAATAATCATGATCAAATAATAATATCAAGAAAAAATATTGTCCGGAAAACAATAAGAGTGACAGCAAGCGATACAATTAGATAGACATATATGTGCAAGACTTATTACCTGATCAAACACATAAGCAAATGAATAATGCAATGAGATAAAAGCCAGCAACAGAAAAACCCGAAGACCTTCTTTCTGCTAGTGCTAGCTTATCTTGTATCTAAGGCATAGATTTATGGCCACATTTAAAAGCAAAATTATTAGTATGATCCACATAAAATTTTGACATATTTTTATGTTTTAAAACGATCTCCAACAAAGTTTGAATATGTCCTAATTTTATAAAAATAATTAACAAATAACGGTTTAAACACTTAAAATATATGACGTAGTTATGGATGAAAGTATCTCTTTTTAGATATTCTCATCCAAACTCAAATTATTAGATCATTCATCTATGAGAGAATTTTTTAAAAAGAACCTCTAAAATTTTAGGTGGCATTAATTTTTTTAGATACCCAAGCTCCATTGGAGATGCTCTTATTATATCATTTATCTATTTGCCTATTTAAAATCTTCTACATGTGGCTCCAGATCCTCTGTACCCAGAACCCCCTGTCTCGCCAATAAGAAGTCGCCACCTTTCCTCATTATTTGTTGTTCTTAAGGGAGTGTTTAGTGTTAGATACCGTACCTTTTAGGGTTTAGGTTTTCAATATATAGAGAGTTTTGCGGACTTATTTTCCAAGTAATATGAAATGTTCCAGAACCTTTTTTTTAGGATTTTGGAAGTGGGTAGGTGGAAATGGACGATGGAACTAGGCCGCTTTCAGCAGATAGTTGTGTCAAAATATTAGGGTACACACATCGTCCCCTCTTAATATTACAACTTGTTGTAGGATTAAGAAGTTTGGATTTCCACTGAGTTGTGTTTGTCGAAGTTCTTCGTAACTCGCCCCAAGTGTGCTCTTTGGAGTGTTATCCAACTCGCCCCCATGGTCTGTAGAGGTATTTGTAAAGACGCCCCCAATTGTGGTGTTATGTTTAGTTTGCTTGCGTGCTAGGTGAGACTGTATGCCAAGTATTGGACTTGTGATGCTCGTGAGCTATTCGAGACTTGATTGGAATGTAGTGTGTTTGCAGTTGTGGCAAGGCTTTTTGCTCGCAATGTAACAAGGCTATAGCTTTCACTGCTAGGTCGGGCTGCCATGTTGCTTGTGTTGAGTATGAGGATTTTGGACTAACAATGAGTGTTGGGGTTGCGTTTGAGACGAGACTTTGTGCTCGCTTTGTTGCAAGGATTTATACTCGTGTGCTAGGCGAGATTTTATGATTGCGATAATAACAAGACTTAAGTACTCACTTGCAAGGTGAGGCTTTAGGTGCTTACACAATACAAGGCTAAGTTACGAGGGATCTGATCAGTAATCTTTATGGTGAGACGTGATGGAAAATAAGAGAAACATCGATTCCATCTGTATTTGATCTACATCAGTCCACTAAGAGCATGATCTTTTGGTGTTTCGAGAACTCGTTCCCCTTAGTCGACGCTAAAGATATTTTTGCAAAAAAGTATCTATCTTCACCGCAAACAATCTCGATGATATTTATAATTAATCTCCTCCTTTTGATAATTAATAAGAACCTGAAAAAAACAAAACAAAAAAAAGACTCCGACGCCCAAGTCAGTATTTCCAGGAAAGTTCCTTGGATACTTGATGACCCATAGAGGAATGGAGGCGAATCCGGAACACTTCCGGGCCATTAGGGATATGACATCCCCAAAGACTAAGAAGGAGGTCCAAAAGTTGGCAGAAAGGTTAGCAGCTTTAAGCCGATTCATTTCATGCGGATCGGTGCAAACCATTTTTAGACGTTCTGTAAAAGGCAGTAAACTTTGGGTGGACAGATTAGTGCAAGAGGCGTTCGATAAAATCAAGCAGAATCTGTCTACTCCCCCAGTTCTGGTGAGTCCGGAAACTGGAAAACCAATCGGAGTTTATCTGGCAGCGACTGAAAGTGATGTATGGACAATGTTATTCGTTACTTATCCACAGAAAAACCTGTTTACTTCGTTAGTAAATCTCTGACGGGGGCAGAAACACGCTACACCAAAATTGAAAATATAGCACTTGCTTTGCTCCATCTTCTCGATGCCCCAAGCCTTATTTCCAGGCAAGATAAATCGTAATCTACTCTGAATATTAATTGAAGAAAATCTTAGAACGAGATGATGATTCAAGCCGTTTAGCCATATGGTCAAATTATTTGGGAGCTTATGAAATCAGATACGAAAGCAGCACCGCTGAGAAATGAGCAGATTTTCTTATGGACAACATATACGCAGTTATTGATGAAGAGGAATAATATAGGAAACCCGTTGATTCAACCATTAATCTGAATGGGGGCGATTCTGTGATAGAGGTCGATATGGCCAAACCACAATGGACTATTTCTACTGATAGATCCTCAAATTTCGGCGGGAATGGTGTTGGATGTATTATCTTCATTTTTCCGGGTTGAACTTCATTTGCTTGATTAAAATTCTCATCTATGCTTTGGTTTACACGTTCTTGTTCATCCAACAAAAACCTCAAATCGGTAAGATCGAAAGCACGATAATCTAATTTGTGATACATAGATGAACTCATTTCTTCTTCACCACTAGAATATACTACCTCAGTCCACATCATATAGGGGGAGTTTAAGTTTTTGGTTGTCCATCTATATAGGCATAATTCTAATTCCTCCGTAGTTCTTTCTATGTATACCCTTATTATAGAACCTTTAATTGGGGAACACCCGTACAAATTGGGGGATGCTAAGGATTACACCAACCTAGGTATACTGATAAGGGATGTCCTAAAACTATAAATGATTAAGTTATCCCATCCATATTTTATTTATTTATTATTATTTTTTTTTATTTTTTTTTTACTTTTTTAGAATTTAGAATTTTGAATTTTTTCTTTTAAACTTTTTTTTAAAAAAAAAACTTAAAAAAAATAATTTTAAAAAAATAATTTTTTAAATGAAAATATAAAAAGTAAATTAAAGATAATAAATTAGAAATACAAGGGTAGTTTGGCCATTACAAAAGATATATGGATAAGGGTTATTGATTTTACTTTAAAATGTCTTTATTTTGTTTTATTATGTATTCCCCAATATGTGGAAGTATCCCCCAAATATATGTTCTTATTATAATAGTAGTATTACATTTAAACTATATTAATGTATCTAGTTCTCATCAAAAGTAAGGGCAATATAGGAAAGATGACGGATGTTTATGAAATCCATATAATTTTCTTAATCTAAGATATTTGACTTCTCTGCCTATATAACATGGACGGAGGGAGTCCGTTGATATAATGAAATTTCATCTTTACTACCAAACTCCAAAATCATAGTTTTCCACAAGTTATTCTCATTCTTCTTTAAATTTATAAAATAAACTTTATTTTAATTCTTACAATCTAACAGTAATCATAATCCAATTTTAATCACCAACTAGTTTAACTAATATTTAAATTAATTAACATTAGTTAAACATACTAATTAGTAACATAAATAATTGGATAAGTAGATTTTAATTTATTTTTATTTTTTATAATGACCCTATTAACTTTTAGTGGTAGGTCTAAAATAATTTACCTAAAACGAACCAGGTTTTTAATGCAGCTTGCGATACCATTTAGAATTAAAATCATGTTGCAGATGAGGTCGAGGGAGGGAGATACTAATAGTAGATCTCATCTGCACTTCTGCAGAGATCCACCTCCTTAGTCCTTACTTTCTTGGTTCCTTCTTTGACAGCTGATGCGAATTTTTTTTAAGTTTATGTAAAAATAAAAATAATAGATAATACTGTATAAAAAAAGTAAAGAAAAATAAATGATCTTAGTATCACTGGTCATTCGTTGGGGCGCTGATATAATTTTCACATGCATGCTTATCCTCTCCTAGAACGAAGTTCCAAAATTGCTGAATCCAAAATAACCATTAATTCTTCCAAGAAACAGCTGTGAATCCTGTGATATTACAATAAAGTACCACTCAATACTGTTATTTGCTGAATCCAAAACAACCATTCTTTAAGTTACGTTTCTGAAATTTTCTAATCAGCACTACTCTGGCATGTTGTTATTAAGTCAAACATTGAATATATACTAGTAAAATAAAACACAATGATATTCAATTCAGTACATTTCTTGTTATTGATCTAAAATGGATACCAAAACGAGAAACTATCTTCTATAAGTATAGATCACAAGTTTAATCCATCCCTAAATTTAAATCTTAATCATCATATATCAATTCATGGCATCTAGGAGGAGCTCCCAAGTTTCTTTGTTTCTCTTCGCAATACTTGCTGCTTTGTCTTCCCATGTAGGTGAGTGAGAATCAAGAATTCATGGATGGTCTATACTTGCTTTCTTCTTCTTCTTCTTTAGGGATTAATGAGTTGTGTTTATATGCAGAGAAGGTATCAGCTGCTAATTGGGTTTGTCCGGCTGGTGAACTTGAACGCATTCTCCCTGATGTATGTCCAACATGTCTGAGCTGCACAGATTGGTGCGCCAGTCAAGGCAGACCTTTAGTCACTAAAGAAGAGTGCGTAGACAAAGAAACGCAACCTAAAGCTATTTGGCATTACTGTGTTTGTTGTTGTGGAGGACCCCCAGCATCACCACCACCTCCTCCTCCATTTCCACCGCCACCTCAGCCAAGAGATCCACGAGATTTATGCTTTGCCAGTGAGATTTCTTTATCGAGTGCAACGATCAGTTGCGTCCCTAATAATTGTCCAGTGTGTAGTTGTGGTCCAGGTGTAGTTCCAACAGAAATTAGCTGTGTTAATGATTACTGCAACTGTTGTTGCCCTTAGATCGAGTACTCTTTCCTGGTTCATTATCAACCACAGCAGCACAACGAATAATATTTCTAATGAAACTAGCTATATCGCTGCATCCAATGTAATGTGATATTGAGTGATCTTTATTCGTTTAATGAACTAAGCAGCATGTATTTTGTTCTACTTAAATTGGCTTATCGGCCTATTTATAAATTCTAAATCTGTACACAGATTCTAAGACGCTATATCATTCCGAACCCACATATTAACTGCAACAATTTTGATCGGAAGTTCGTTGCCGGTTGCCCATCACACCCAGCTGATCCCACCGCCTCCCTATTCCCTAACTTGGTATCTGTACTTCAACGCATATATTTTTTATTCCTAAAGAACAATCTAGTAGTGCCAAACTGCAAATGTTGGGCAATGCTTAAACCCTTTAGAAAATGGATTATCAAGTACTCTGCATTCGGCAACTGAAATCACCCCAAAATGAGATGTCAATGGCTTGCTCACGTCTCATTCACGGTTTTAGACTAAGTAGACACTGAGTCGGATGATCCAACTCAGCAGACAATATTGGTAAGAAATAATACAAGATATAAATCATGTGTACGTAATAATCTCGTGACTTAATTTTGTTCATTGTAAATCAGGTGACGAGAGTAGAAGAAATGTCACACTGGCACTTTAGAAAATGCTAATAATATCTAGAATTATTTTTTTTCGTAAATAATATATTTTCAAAGAGATCAAGTAATTCTAATTTTAAAAACTTTTTTTTTATAGGTTATTAAATTTCAGGAGAATTACGATCCAATTAATTCAATTATAGTGGCGGTTTAGTGCCAATACATAATGCGCCTCAGGCGGTGTAAGTAGAGTGTAAATAAAAGAGGAAATAAATAAGTAAAAGAAATCTGTGTGTATGAGAATTACCGTTGAAGACGAAACAGCCCTGAAGAAAAGAATCCCTAGTTTTTTCCCTCTAAAGAAAAAACCCCAAAAATCTTCAATCTTTATACCTTGCGGATTTCAAAGGTACTATCTTTGTTCTCTTGATCTTGATTTGATACTTTATCTGATTAAGTAAATGATTTGGATACTTTATTATTAAGATTCAATTGAATCATGAAAACCTTAGAATCAGATTCATGGTTTTGTAAGTTCTTCCAATTTTAGAGTTTAATTTGATAGTGATTGAGCTGTACAATAGTTGATTGAAGTCTTTGAATCTGAAAAACACCCAATTTTACTGCATCAAAATTAGGTTAATCAGATTAATCTTAGCTATACTGCTTGTGTTATAATCGAATGTATATACTCAGTGGCGGATTCAGGAAGACACTAGAATGGAGGGGGAGGTTTCTGCTGTATCTATGTATCTAGGAGTGATGGAGACTGGAGTACTAGGTTTTTAGTTCTAATTCGATCTATCAGTGTTTATATGGAGAATGAAAACATACTGATACTAGTTGTTACTTACTAATCGAAGCAACGGCTTTTTTTAGTTGTTTAAATTTTCTATAAGCTAGTATTAGAATCCGTACATGCAATGAGGAAAAAACATGATCATGTTGTCTATTTGTCAATGAATTTCGATTTAATGTTTTAAGACTTATATTTGTGGTAATGTTTTCAATTTTTGTTATAACCCTAGTGATCTTGTTATGTTTCAAATTTCGGTTCTACCAATATCTAATTTGTGGAAGACCGGTATAGATTTTAAGGTTTACCCATGTCGGAAGAGGAGAACGCTATTTATCCGGTTATAGATCCATCAGTATTTGATCTCATAGTTGTCGGGACAGGACTTCCTGAATCCATAATTGCAGCGGCCGCATCTGTTGCAGGAAAAACTGTCCTACATGTCGACTCCAACTCATTCTACGGAAGCCATTTCTCGTCTCTCTCGCTCGACGACTTCACCTCTTTTCTTCATGCTCAGAAAACCCAACCTGAAACCACTCTTCCGCACAGTTCGGTCGTCAATAGGAGCAGCAATGTCGATGGGGACAAAGATTATCTGATTATTGATCTGAAACCGAAGTCTCTTTACTCTGACATCGAAATATCCTCCTTACCAGAAGAAGAAAGTGTTAAATCTTGTTCTAGAAAGTTCAACTTGGATCTTTCAGGACCTAGAGTTATGTTCTGTGCTGATTCGGTAGTGAACCTGTTGCTGAATTCAGGGGCGAACCATCATGTTGAGTTTAAGAGCATTGATGGTAGCTTAATTTATGGTGCAAATGGAGAGTTGTCCTCTGTTCCTGATTCAAGATCTGCGATTTTCAAAGACCGGAGTCTTGGATTGACGGAGAAGAATCAGTTGATGAGGTTTTTCAAGCTTGTTCAGGCGCATATCGAAGGATCAACAGAGAATGCTGAAGACAATGATGGAAGTAGGAGGATAAAGGATGAGGATTTGGAGAGTCCATTCACCGAATTCTTGAATAAGCAGCGGTTGCCTCCAAAAATAAAATCGTACGTATAGCCTTGGATTTCTCTCTCTGAGTCTCTGTTGGGGGTTTCACATTCTGGTCTTCATTGAATTTCATTAAAATTTATGTGTCAATGTACATTTTTTTAACAGTTCCTTGCACCTGATTGCCTTTTTTTGATATTCTTTTCTTTTGAAACTAAATTTTGTCATTAATTTCATTTTAGTATTATTCTATATGCGATAGCAATGGCGGATTATGATCAGGAGAAACCAGAGTTTTGTAAGTACCTCCTCAAGACTAAAGATGGCATAGAAAGTTTAGCCCTCTTCCACTCCTCGGTTGGCAGGTCAGCTATACAGTTTTCTGATTAGATGTTCAATTTTTTCCTGCATGCGTTACTTTTACCTTACCATAAGTGTGTTGTTTAACATGTTCTTTGAGAAAAGTTATCTTTTCAAAAGCATCTAATTGGCCATGGTGTTTTAAGATATTTAACCTCTTCTGTTGTCAATGAACATCGGACACTCGTTTTAGGTTTACTAATGCACTTGGAGCAATGATTTATCCAATTTACGGCCAAGGCGAACTTCCACAAGCTTTTTGCCGTTGTGCAGCAGTTAAAGGTGCTCTTTATGTAAGGTTTTCTGACCCCATATTTTCCGAATAGTATGTTGTGCGCAAAAGAGATTCTTCATTAAATTAATATAGTTCGACAATTTGGAGAACGGTTGCAGTCACGCTTCTGTCCTTTACCATGTCTTTCTTGGTGTCATTGTGTTAAAATTTCAACTAAAATCAAATATTCTTTGCCCAGGTACTGCATATGCCTGTAACGGCTTTGCTTTTGTCCAAGGTGAGACGAATATCGATTTCTTTTCAGCCAGATAGTTTGAATTTTCTTATACTCTTTTGATATCGAGTGAAGGAGTATAAGCTTTTATAACTTGTATACATGTTCCTTAACATTTTTATTGTCTAATATTAATGGACATCGTCTAGGGGCATGTATATGAACTCCCTTGAACTATGTAGGATAATGGAGACTGCAAAGGTGTTAGATTGGCATCAGGTCAGGAGATACTCAGTCAGCATCTGGTTATAAATCCTTCTGTTACTGGTCCATCACCACCACTCTTACCTCGAACTCCAAATTTGCCGGAAGAGTGCTCTGAAAGTGATGACAAACGTGAAGCCATAGAAAAGGTTGCCAGGGGAATATGCATCATAAGGGGTTCTATAAAGTCAGATTTATCGAACTTGCTGGTGATATTCCCTCCTAGATGTAAGCTTTTCTCCCTCTGGCTTTTATTCTTGTGCTGAAATGAAGTTAAATATTTACGTACATCTCTTTCCAGCTCTGTGTTCTGAGCAGGTGTCTTCAATTAGAGTTCTCCAGTTAGGTAGCGGTTTATCTGTTTGCCCGTCAGGCATGTAAGTATTTCCTATCCCTGGAGATCAGTCTTCATTAGATTTTATTGTGACATTTCTATGTTTACAATTGAATTGCATTGTGTTGCTACACAGGTTCGTGTTGTATCTTTCAACTTTATGTGATGATGTCATCCAAGGAAAGAAGTCACTACGTGCAGCTATGAATGTTCTCGTTGCACCTCCCCTTTCTGAAAATCCTGAAGATACCTCGTCCTTACAAAGTGACAATGTAGGAGATGCCAAGCCTACTTTATTGTGGAATGCCACGTTCATTCAAGAGCTAGAAAAGGTAAAGATCTTGCTGCTAAGGTTTTCTTTTCCGTACTGGGTTCTGCAGTTTACTGTTTGATCGCTCAACTTAATGCAAACAAGATTTCTTGTCTAATACTAATTGTTGGCGTATCAGAGGCAATTGTTTTCTTCTATCCACTAGGACAGATCAGGATCTTACTATTCGTCAATTTAATATACACTTACTAAGCTATGACTTTGTTTCTTATGTAATGCCATATATTGTCCTCATTGAAACTGTATTCTCCATACTTATACTCCGTCTACAATGTCAATGATACCCATGTTCATCGAACCCAGCAAGATGGTTTATGTGTCTGCATATAGCAGTTTAAGCTGATGTTTTTCCATGATATTTACTCTGTATACGGTTGGTCTATGAGTTAGCATGTGCTTATGAGCCAAGATGTCATCTCAGCTTTAATATATGATGTGTTCTGGTGTCTTCCTAACTTTGATATTTCAATATTGCAGGCTTCATCAGGAGGAGCCATCACCTGTTGCCCCACGCCAGATGGGAATCTGGATTACAGGAATATCTTAGAATCAAGTGTGAAGGTATGTTGTCCTTACTATCTATTTGTATTCTTAATTCAACATATACGTATTGTTGAATAATATCTCTCTTTTGACATGGAGTATTTTGATTAAGTCCTTGATCCAGTCCCTCGTAACTTTTCGCCACATTTCTGTTCTTTAGGTGTATGTATTTATGTAACATCAAACAATGTCAGCAATTAGAAATAGTAAAGTAGTAAGTGATAGACTTGTGCCAGAGACATATCAGATATACTCCCTAGTTAATTTTTTTATGCTCCCGCATTACATGTTTGCATTATGAAGTTAAGAAAAGTTCTCTCCACCTTCATGTGCTAATTCTTCTTCATCTTATTATGATTTTGATATTTTCAAAGGATACTATTGGATGTGGCTAACACTTAATTTTGGTGCATATGACAGTTGTTTCGCCAGATTTATCAGGAGGAATTCTTCCCTGAAACTTCAGCTTCTAAGGAAAATGAGTATCATGATGAGACTTAGCTGGATTTGAGTTTCAAGTATCGATTCCTGGCATCAATGGGCACGAAGGGCGTCGCCGCCGTAAGCACAAACGACCAAAGCTTCGGTTTGGGTCCTAATACTTGATGCCTTGAAATTTCTTGCCATTGTATACCTCATTAGTTATTAGATACACTCCATTTACAGCCCCAGTTGTAAGGGTCTTATCCTATGGAGCTATACTAAAGGAACATTTAGCACACTTCTTCTGTTTAACCTGGTACAAGGCTATTTATAAGTATTCATCTACATTTTTACACACAAATTGTTATCAATGGATGCAACTGCTGATCAGAGTCCTCTTCTATCTCATCCTGAGCCTGCAAATGCAAATGGTAGACAAAGCTGTTATGTCAGAGGAGATTCCAGTTATGTGTATTATGCGGCAATTGTAATAAGTCTATGTTGTATTGGAATTTTTTTTTAATATGTAGTCAACCAGTCAACCTAAATGTTGCTCGAATAAATCTTAGGATGGCGATCGATCAAAATTCGAACTTAAGCTCGAATTCATATTCGAACTTTATTCTGATATCGACAATCTGAATTCGAAACTTGTTAACACTGTAACTCTTACGACGTAGATGTAGTTTGTGCCGGTTACAACTACAAGAACTCTACTCATGTTAAAATTATGTCAAAAACTTGATACTACCTTTTATATAAGGTGTGATCTTGCTCGCCCCTTCTTAAACAAATTAGCATTCCATGTGAGGTTGGGATCCTACAATTTTCATTGTGACCCTTTGTAATAACTTCAAGATGTGAAAGTTAGGGAACAGAAAATTTTTAGGTATTATGAAATGATGAATCATCTAACTTTTCGCCATGTGAGTCTTGACCATGATGAGTCTCTAAATCATGATGAGGAGAATCAAATGGCTATTTCCACCCAAGTGGCTTATGATTCTTAATTATTTTTCTAAAATAATTAGCACTTATTAAATTTAATATATGTTAAATTAACTATTATAGCGTAATAATTTCTTTCCACGTGAACGTAATAATGCTAATACCGTACCGTAGAGCCTGTAATGGAAACTCTTCGGAGTATTTTAATTGAGAAGTAAAATAAAACAAAATATATAATGTCGTCAAAATTTAGTATAAAAAACCAAGGTGAACAAATTTATCATGCAAAAAATACTTCTATATTATCTTTTATAAAGAAAAATCATTCTCATTAAAAATGAGACAAAAACCCCATTTCACATAATACTAATTAAATTTAGATTTTAATTATTTTTTATATACCCGAATTGCCCTTCCTATATAATCTTTAACTTTTAAATGGAAACAAAATCTTAAAACATAATCTTCGTATGAGAGAAGAATTCTGCTCCAAATCTGATTTTCTGAAGAACCGAAGCACATCTTCTCCAAATTCGGCTAGGGTTTCAACAAAACATTTCTTCTCAAAATCTGATTCATGAAATTTAATTGAAGATTTGTGTTCGTTTTTGTTCCTGTTTAATTGAAGATTTGAGTTCCTGTTTCAAATTTTGTTGTGTAAGTGAAGATTTGAGTTCGTTGTTGGTTCTGCTTAATTGAAGAACATAAATTCTAGCTTCAAATACGAACATAAATTCTAATCTTCTCTGATTTATCTCAAACAGTTTCAAATCCATTGTTGATTTGAAGAACCAAGTTCGTAATTGTTTAAGTGATTCTCGAACATCACTCTCTTCTCCGTCTTCTAACTTTAGTTGTATTTCATCAGGTAAGTTTTAATTTTCGATTTTTTGATTTTGGTTGTTATTTGATTATCAAATTTTTGATTAACCGAACTCAAAATTGTGTTCCTTTCTGTTCAAGTGAAGAACATGAACTGTAACTTTTTTTTTGTGTGTTTTCATGATTATTACTGTATTTTCAGTTTTGATGATTCTTACTGTATTTTTCAGTTGTTATTTGATCATATTCTCACTCTGTTCAAGCTTTTGTATTAGTTCAATCATTCATCTGAATCCAACTTTCAATTGTTGTTGTTGGTGTTGTTGTTTATATTCACATACAGTGAAACCGTTTTTGGTTTCATACTTTTTCCTGTATGTAATTGGAATCAGAATTTTGTTATGTTTTTGATGTTAATTTTCAATTTTGTTGGTGTTGTTGTTTATATTCACATACAGTGAAACCGTTTTTGGTTTCATACTTTTTCTTTATATATAATTAGAATATGATGTTACCTTGTTATGTTTTTGATGTTAATTTTCAAATGTTGTTGTTGGTGTTGTTGTCTATATTCACATACAGTGAAACCGTTTTTGGTTTCATACTTTTTTATGTATATAATTGGAATCAGAATTTGTTATGTTTTTTATGTTAATTTTCAAATGTTGTTGTTGGTGTTGTTGTTTATATTCACATTCAGTGAAACTGTTTTTGGTTTCATATTTTTTTTCTGTATATTATTGGAATCACATTTTTGTATGTTGTTGATGTTAATTTTTAATTTTTGTTGGTGTTGTTGTTTATATACACATACAGTGAAACTTATTTTGGTTTCATACTTTTGCCTGTAGATTATGAAATCACATTTTTGTTATGTTGTTGATGTTAATTTTTAATTTTTGTTGGTGTTGTTTGTTTATATACACATACAGTGAAACTTATTTTGGTTTCATACTTTTTCATGTAGATTATGGAATCATATTTTTGCTATTTTGTTGATGTTAATATTCAAATTTTTTGTTGTTTGTTGTTGTTTGTATTCACATACAGTGAAACTTATTTCGGTTTCATACTTTTTTCTGTAGGTTATGGAATCTATTCTCGCTGTTATATTTCACAAAGATGATACATTATCTTTTCGTATTGGTCTACAAGCATCTGTTTGTGATTTGAAGGGTAGTATATGTTCAAGTTGGTATCAATTCTCTTCTCTTTCTATTGAAATTTTCCACATAGTTCGTGATCAGTAAAAGGTTATCAATTCTGATTTTGATCTCCAATCTGGTTTATCACCCTTGACACTTCTATAAAATGACCCTAAGATCATCTGAACTGCTCTTGTCGTTTTCTTTAATTTTTCTGCTTGAAGGGTACAATCGAAGAACGGTTTGAAGAAACGCCAGAATGGACATGCAACAAGTGCCTTCATGTGTTTTTCTTTAGTTTGTATCAATGCTTTTATTTTTGGTGCCTCTGTACACAAATGTTGTAATGAGCACCTGTGTGGATCTGGAATATTTTTTTTTCCTGTTACAGAATAAGTAAACCATTAGCACAAACAGAACAGAATAGGATGAAACCTTTTTGGGTTCCATCAAAACATGCATTAAGTAAAAAAACACCAACATTTTTTGGTCACAACCATACACAGAATAGTATGAAACTTTTTTGGGTTCCATCAAAACATGCATTTTCTAAAAAACACCAACATTGTTGGTCACAAACATACACAGATTATGATGAAAACTTTTTGGGTTCCATCAAAACATGCATTTATAAAAAACCACCAACATTATTGGTTACAAACATACACAGAATAGGATGAAACCTTTTTGGGTTCCATCAAAACATGCATTTATAAAAAACCACTAACATTATTGGTCACAACATACACAGAATAGGATGAAACCTTTTCGGGTTCCATCATAATACCAATTAAGTAAAAAACCACCAACATTGTTGGTCACAACCACACACAGAATAGGATGAAACCTTTTTGGGTTCCATCATAATACCAATTAAGTAAAAAACCACCAACATTGTTGGTCACAACCACACACAGAATATGATGAAACCTATTTGGGTTCCAACACAATAATTTAGGTTAAAACAGATGAAACCTAAACGTTGCTACAAACAGATGAAAATCAATGAAACCTAGTTTCAGAAAAATGTAACTGAAACATAATTAGGAAACCTGTAATTTCGAAAGAGATGAAACCTTATTAACCAAATACATCGATGAAACCAAAATCACGAAACTAAAAATCATAAACATGCAGAATATGATGAAACCTTATTAACCAAATGCATTTTGATTTTCAACCATAAACAATCACAGAATATGATGAAACTATAAACTTCGATTTACCTTTCTTAGATTCTTGTTTTTTAACTGGTGTATTGAGTTTTTTCTTCATCTTCTTGTCTTATTTCTTCACCATGTTTAATGATCTTCAGTGATTTTTTTTAGGTTAAACTGTGACAGAATTGAATAGAAAGTTCAGGTAGATTATGATCAATCGTTTTAAAATCAGAAATTTTTGTTGATTACGACTCAAATTCTACTGTTGATGATGATTTAAGTGATGATTTTTGTTTCAGTGAGATTAATTTGATGATTTTTGATATGATTGATGATGGCGATGATGTTGGTTCAGGTGTTTTTGTCTGATGATTTCGAAACGTTGAACGGTCTGATTTTGGGAATAGTAGATGATAGAAGTAAAGAGGGAAATAATGGCTTCTTCAATTTTCGTCGTTAATGAAGGGAAGGTGGGCGTGCGGGCGTGATGGATTTGGGTTGAATTATAAGTGAGGGTAATATGGACAGTTGGTTTATAATGGGTTTTTTGTGTCAAATTTATTTTGTTGGGTTTAACGTAGTTGGATAGTGACACCTTTGAGCTTATAACCCACGGCCTATAATGTCGTGTTGAAGCGGTAACAAAATGAAATAAGAAGTAGATTTCGAGATACATTCGTATTTGTAATTAACTCGGACTTAGATGTTTCGGAAGTGTATTACTTCCTCTATTTTAAATTGATAGGTTTGTTTGGTTTGGTACAAAAAATAAAAAAATCAATCATTTAAATATTAGTTTTATATTTTTTTTCTTATTTATTTTTAGAGAGAAGTGATCTTTTTGTGTTTAAATAATAAAAATAGGAAAAAAAATTGGTCTCCACATGAACAAAATAGTAATCTTAAAATATTTATTTTTTTATTAATAAAAACAAACCTATCTTTCTAACATACACCAAAATAATAATTTTGTCTAACATTTTAAAAATAGTATATAAAAATACCGCGATGACCAGTTAAAAATGATCTTAATTTGATTAATTAGAATTATAAGATACTATGAACCTCACTGAGCGATAAACTAGGGTTTGTGTAATGTGGGTGCAAGTATCATGGGAGACAAGTCAATCATCTTTACGGGCTTCCTTAAACGGTTAAACCATTTTATGTTTCCAAGTTTTAGAGTGAATATTGGTATATTGCAACCCAAATGTTCTCCCAAGTTTTTATAGATTGAGAGTTAGTTAATAACTTAATATTAGAAGGAGTTGCTTGGTTTGTGTTTATATTGTTTTCTTCTTGTTCTTGTTTCAAAATGTTTCCATGTGCATTTTTGTGAACTTGCTCCGATCTATTTATATTAATGTGCATTTGTTAAGTTGGATGATTTAAATGTAGGATTCTATAAAACTTAGTCCGTTTGGCACCTAGATGAAGAAGTAAAAATGTTTTCTTCTCCATAAATAGATATCATAAGTCAGAAATAAAGTTCTTTTTTTTTTGTTTTATAAATATTTCTTTTTTATTTATTTTTAAGAATTATTCCAAAATTTAATTTTCAAACTAATTTAATTTTTTCTTTAATCTCATATTTTAGAATATAGATGCGTTTCAAGGAAGCTAATTAAAAATTAGCATTAGTGGGTTAGCTATAAATCATTGGCTATATGTCTAATCATACAAGTGTCCAATAGTTGACAAGGGGGAAGGTAGATTTTCAGGAAAGGGGATGCAAAAAAATTCTTAGCCCATATTAGGGGTGTAAAGTGGCTTAGGATACTATTTTGTACCTAAAAAAATCCAAAATACGAAATATCAGTGATTCAGTGTGCCAAACTGCATGTATAGCTAGGGATTTGGCATCTTAGCTTGGCACACTGATTACTTACCCAAACAAAATATATTCTCCCATCACTTCATTCTTGTTTTCATGCAAAGAAATTCTCCATTTTTTATCCCATCTTCTTTCAATCTTCATCTTTCTTGTAATCTTTACACTCTCCTTAGATTTCAATTGGAGCATTTAAATTGGTATAGTGACTTCATTGGGTTAATAGAGTTGTTTGCTTTTAGCTCTCCTTATTCCCAAGTGGCTTTATTCTAAACCCACCAAAACCTTAGTTTCTCCATGGAGAGACAGTATATCAGTGGGTTTATCATGTCACAGGGTTCTAACTAGCCACTTTCAAACAAGCGTTAGATTGGCTACTCAGTAGTTTTGTGAAGAAGTCTGAAATTTATATCCCACTAATATTAATAGAGAGTTTGGTTATTAAAAGCAGAAGTCAATTTTATAAGTCAGAGGGAAAAATATTTTATTTCTTAGAAGTTAAATTTTATGTTTTCAGAAGTCATTCTGAAATTGTATACCCAAACTAATTTCTAATTTTTTGCTTATAGCAGTCAAAAAACAGCTTCTTAAGTGGTATCCACATAAGCTATAATTTTTTTTGCCTAGTTACCTGAGTTACGTAGATACCAATACTCTTTTTGTAAGTAATTTAAAAAAAAATACTCATTTTTGTTAACAAGATTCAGCTTTATAAACAACACTGATAGAAAAACAATAGAAACAACTAATTTCTTTGGATTACTAACTATTTGCGAAGAAAGGTAAAAAAATAAGTTTTGCAACACTAGAAAGGGCCAAACCATTAGCAGTTATTTCTTCCATCTCAGCAAAATAGTACATATCACTTTTTCACTTTAATTCATGTTAAGGAAAAAATGAAAAAAGTGAAAATAAGCTAAGATGAAAAAATAATAGTTTCTGTTTTGCTGAGACGAAGATAATATTAAATTATAAATTTCGTATGTTATTATTCAAAATATGTTTTATGTGATACACAAAATTTAAAAGTTATGGACAATGAAAACAAAACACACCCACATTCATGAATTAAAGCTACGGTTCATGGACGAAGGATCCCACCATATTTCATCTTATCTGTTTGCAATTGATGCAATTTTTGGTATATCAATTGTCATGTCATTTAGGTCTCTCTCTTTAAGTATATTGCCAATATGTCATTAAATGAGATTGGACACTAGGGTAGGTTCAACAAGGAAAAATAATAGAGAAGTTTTTTTCTTTCTTGATCGATAATAATAGAGAGATTTTGATGCTTATCTTACTAAATCAGTAAGTGGAAGATTGATTGATTTTGAGTAAGTTCCAACTAAATTATTATCTTTTTTTCATTGTCCCAACTGACCTTTTCTAGGAAATGCTATTGACATAAGAACACTATGGGTAGTAGAGTTTTTAGCGAGATCTTTTTATTTTTCATACCCTGCCCTATTTGTTCTTCCTAGCTCGCATATAAAAAAGTTTATTTAGCAACCAAAGGCAGCAGTGATTCTGGTTATCCAAAAGCATAAGTTATGATTCTTTTTACTTTTACGAAAATGATTATTTTTTTACAAATTAATTAGAAATTAATAGTCTATTTGGTAATTTCTACTTTTCCGTAAACATAAATAGTCTAAAAATACTCTTAAAATATCCGAACACTTTGTTTATTTTTCAAACTAACATTTAACATTTTGACTTAGTTTAAGTCGATCTTTGGGCACCATCTTAGCCATTGCATTTGCATTTGATGCATTCCATAAGAAAATCTAAACCTGGGTTGCACAGAGACTGGTACGGGTGTCCGATACAGAGATGTTTTCATGTGTTGGATGCGACAATTTTAAAAATTCATGATGCATGGACACGGGAGTGTACATAAAAATTCTGTAAATTAGATAGGATGTGCAGAAATGTCACGGTGATACAATTCCAATGTTAATTCAAATTCATAATTTCATCATATATTTGAAGCTTTAGCATTACAGAGATAACTTATTTAGAGATATTATAGGAGTTATCTAGAAATATTGTAGGAGTTATACTGATTTATTTTAGAAAACTTGAAATATTGTTTGAGAAATATTAGGAACTTTTGGCTTGTGGAGCCAATTTCATCACTTTGTTGACGTTTTTTACCGCATCCGTTCCGATATAAGTTTCCAAATGTATTGAAACGTGATACAACGACCATTTTAACGTTTCTGTGCAACCCAGATCTAAACCTTAGTCTCCCAAAATCTATTTCACCAATTAGTTTTATTTAAATAATTATGGACTATCTCATTATCCTATATGACAGTATGTGGACAATTTAGAGAACATGTACAAAGTCCTAGGCCAAGCACTGTGGTGCATCATTTTCTTTTTTTGCTATAGCTATACTATAACTAAGGTAAGAGTAATACTAAAGCCATCTACTGTAATATTGGTAGCTATAGCCAAAGCAACGTACCATCCATAATGCTTGGCCTAAGAAACAACCGAAAAAAAGTGATGAAATTAGTCAGACTCTTTGTTTGACGATATACGAGTACAAGAGGTTGTAGATCCAATGGCAAATGATCAGTACAAGTGAAAAGAAGAAAAAAACTCCATGTTATACGTGTAATGGAGATTAGAAACTCTCATTCAACCTATGTTTAGGGCATCTCGTTAGCTAGGGAGTATTGTTACTTACTTAGTTCAATGTGGATTCCATTGAAACCTCAAAATTCTTCTCGCAAATATATTTTAGGGTCGCTTAAACTAGTTCAGTCAATTACTAGCATTTAACAAGGACTCTAGAATCAAAACGCATTGAAAGTCAGCAAAGAAAAAACTTGTTCATTCCAAAGATTACTTGTGATGTGAGTTGTTTGGAATTTTATGAGGTTGTATTATTTAAATTTTCGGATCATAATATTTATCCCAATAAATTGTCTATCTGTGGATAGATATGGACACGTTATCATCTACACCAAACGTAATAGTTCGTCCCTCTCCCATGGTTTCCGAGCATGGTCTCACGTTTCCATCTATTCCATTATTTGATGCTAACCATTTCAAATGGTGGTTTATATTAAGACCATATATCTAAAATCATGTTACTCTTACTAGTTGTCATCAGAAAAAAAAAAAAAAAAGATCACTTGCTATAAACAACCCATTTTAAGGCCAGGCCAGATGAGCAACAGAAGGAAATGTACCTTTGTCGTACAAATGAAAGTTTTCTTCTATTTAGAAGAAGAGGATTTACCAATTGATCTTCTCCTTGTTTGTTGATTGATTATAATTTATTAATAGTTTACTCACTAGGGTTTGGACAAAACAGTTTTGGTGGAAATTGATTTGGTGTGTTTTTCTTAATAATGTTTGGCAAATTAGAGAAATATAATGCCATGTTTTTATGTCTTTCCCACCCACAATGTGTTTATGGGATGTTTAATTACATACCATATTAGGGTAATTTTCATGGAGAAAAAAATCATCCAGATTTTTATGATGGTCCATAATTTATGGACCAAAAAAACTTACCATGTGAGAATTTATAATTCATATTTTTGTAAAATCCAGATGCTACCTTTGAACTATGGAGTAGTCCATTTGAACATAGGCTGACCGGATACCCCATCCGGACACTTAATGTCCGAATGTATTTTATTTTTATTTTCCTTTCCTTCTTATCCGGTCACTCATTGATCGAGTACAATATACTATGGAATACAATATATCCCATCTTTTTTTGAAATAGTTGTTATTACGGACCCGTTCATACTGTTTAACAATATTTTTTTAATGCGACAATTTATTTCCAAATTAGCAACAATAATAAGCGTTACTAGTTTTAATTTTTTTTTATATAAAATTGAAATAAATTTTCATCCGGTCCGTAAGAGTCGGATGAGTTTTTTATAATTGTTTTTTTCAAATATCCGGACTATAAGAGACCAAATAGACTAATTTTTAGATTTTACCCACGATAAATTTTGGCTCCACTAATTACTGAAGGACCGTATATATATATATATAAATACTCATTAAGTTATGGATGTTTTTTACCTCCGTACAATAAGAGTTGTTCTTATATTGGTTTGAGTTTACATCGGCATCTCTAAATTAGTCAGAAATAGCAAAAATTACATTGAAAGCTATGGTACTTTTCTTTTTCCAGTCTGCAGCACTTTGGCTAGAGATTTTGTTACCTCTTAATTGATTAATGTTTTTGGTTATACAAAAAAAGAAAAAAAAAGTAATAATTTTCTATTTGCAAATTGTTTTGCTGCATTCAATCCAAATCCAAACTCTATTCATAAAAAAGAAGTACAGATCACTCCACAACTGGTCCTGATTTTCTGTCAAATACATGTCCTACCTTGTCTTTTAATTCAATTATTTAAGTTTAAGTAAATTATTTAATTTGGACTTTAAAATGAATGTACTTAAGGAGTAATTATACTACCCTCAATTTCAGTAAATTAACCACAAAAAATGATAAAAAAGTATGCTTTAAAAAGAAACGAATAAAGAGCAAAAAAAAAAGAAAATAAGTAAACGGATCGAGATGCATATCTTAGTGTTCCAATCGTTTTGATGAACGGATTTATATAAACTAAGCAGATTAATAGGGTGGTGGGTACAACACATGAGCACACGTATTGGTGTTTGATTTTTGCTCCTTCATTTGGTGGAAAAATATCTATTTTATCAACTATTAAGGGACTAAACGAAATCCCTATTTTATCAAGTAAATTAGGATGAAGGTAATATTATGTAAAATGATGTTTATTTCTGCTGACTTACACGATAATATATATATATGCAAAGCAAAAGTGTAATATCTAAACCAAATTAGGGTAAGATTTAGCAAATAACAAAATGCGACCGCATTTCTGTAGATTTTTAGTCGTTTTAACTAGTTTTTCGGTCAAATCATATTTCTTAAATACTAATAGTATTTTTGGATATATATCTAGAATTAACTTTTTAATTTTTTAAAATTAAAAAGTAAAATATTAGTTTGGATATCAAATTTCTAACCAACTTTTAGAAATAAAAAATTAATTTTTATAAAATAATAACGTTTTACTTTTAACTTCTGTATCTGGTATCCAAACGTGCTATAGCAGGGATGAAAATTATACACACCTCCATACCCAAATACAAAGTCCAAAAATTTCAAAACACAAACACCTCATGAATAATTTAGTTAAGAGTCTTAAGACATTAATCATTTAATTAAAATCTAATTATCAATTAATTAATTATTAATGAGAGAACATGAAATAAAGATTACTTTAATTAAACAATTCTGTCGGAGTGCTTTGGAACCTTTCAAGGCATGTGAAAGTCTCCGGTATTTTCGGCAGAATAACGGCGATTTTCCCGCGCTTTTTTTAGTTTTTAATTTTCTTGTTTATCATTATTTGTAGCAGGTGAATGTAAGAGTGCTTAATAAATTTCATTTTTTAGTAGAACTTTATTTCCACCCATGTTATATATATATATATGCTGAATTATTATCTCGAAATTAGTTTTAATCGGTTTTTGATTTAGAAGATTAATTTTTCAACTAGTGAAGAAATAATATTACGATTAACAGATGACAAGTCAGAAATTAGATTAGAAACTAAATTTTAAAATGATTAATAAAAATAATAATTTAATTTAAAATGATTTCTATAAATAAATTTTTTTTTTTTTTCCAAAACAAAATAACTTTGTATTTTACTTTTGAAAAATATTTCTACATATTTTTAGAAAGGTAAAAACACCTTTTAATTAGGTTATTTAAAGGTTACGAAAAAAAATGATCATATTTTACATTTCAGCGTATGGAGGAGACAACCTTAGCTGACTTTCCTTGTGACCTATGAAATGTACTTCTTCTCTTTGGAGGAGTAGAAACACTTTAATTTTAATAGCCTGGTAGTGTCCGTCCACAACACTGCCCCTAACACTGGCATTGTTTTATCTTTTTATGTATATATTAATTTTGTTGGACGTGACTAAATTCTATAGCATTCCACTACACAATTATACATTGTAATTATCATCAAACAATTACGGAAAATTATTATGTTCATACGAAAGGACTCCTTTTATATGGTGATAAGGGAAGAAAAAATGTGAATACTTTTTACGACTATTCTAATCGTATTTTTTTCTAAAATTTTCAAAATCTAAATTAAAAATTTTGAATTAGAGAGAAAATAATAGAAAAAACTTAACCTGCGATTTAGTTCGAAAATCTTGCTCAAACTTAATATAATATAAAAGATATTTGGAAGAAGAAAAAATTTGGAATAGTTACAAAATATTTTGAAAATGTCCTAATTTTTTTTTGAACTATTTAGATTTTTAGATTTTAAATTACTTCAAATTTAACTCCTCTTTTTCTTAAGTTGGAGCAAGAAAAATCTTTTCTATAACACTAACTATAGGATGATAATGAATTCAAAAAAATTAGAAGTAGTTATAAAATGTTCAATCTTCAACCGCAATCCAGTAAAAAACAAATTTATAGGGTGGAAACAAAGTTTTTCCAAGAAGGTGTGAAATTTGAAGTGCGTTTGAATTTGAGCAGGAATTAGGGAGGAATTTGAGGAAGAGTTTTGTCTCTACAGAGACTAACAAAACCTTCATTTTTACAGACTATTTTATCAAACCCTCTCCAGTCTCTTTCATGTCGGTTCTTCTAACCCTCCCTCTTTTACTTTGAACATCAACAAAACACTCTTCTGACTCTTAGTCAGATTTCTTCTCACATTTTTCAGACATCTTCAATCAAAAAGTCTCATTATCTCTCTCTTTTTGTAGACAATTCAGTCAGTTTTTTTCACTGTAAATTTCATACCTTTATACAAAACCCTTTGTTGGGTTTGAACTCAATTTCATAGAAAGTTCCATTTTTTGAATTGAATAATATTAATAATTGAGGAATTCTGTTTTTTCAGTTGAAGTTATTTTATGGGGGGTTGTAGTCAAGTTTTAGGGTTCTTGTACTTTTTTTGATGTAGAAGAATTTGGGAATGTTGGGAGAATTGATTGGTTTACTGTAAATATTTGATTATTTTTTTTTGGTTGGGGGTGGGGGAATCTGTTACTACTCCAATAAAGTTGGTTCCTTAAAAGAAATTTTAGCTGGGTATCTGTTTCTACTACTGCAATGAAGGTTCATAACAATGGAATCTCAGCTAATTCTGAAGAAGGTAGCCACCTAGTTTCTAATAAAACCTGAATCTTTATGTGAAACTTCATGTTTTAGTAGCTTAAATCCATCAATTTCATTCTGGGTTTGGTTACATTTTGCTGAATGTTATTGGAATTGGGTGCATCAAGGGTTCCATTGGAATCGAAAAACCCGAATTTGGTGAATAATTGATCAAGTTTCTTCAAATGGTTTGAAACTCTGGAGTATTAGGATTTCTGTCATTAATGGAACAGCTTTTTGTTACTAAATTTATCAAGTAATTAATAATCTGGTATCTTACTAATTTTAGTATCTTAGGTAATAATGTCATCTTTATTTTGAGTGAAATTGGGTACATGGAGTTGATAGATCATGCTGAATTGGCGACTTGGTCAAACTTGGATTTGACAGGTTTTAGGATTGTTTGATTCAAATTGTCATTCTTGAGCAAGATTAGTGCTAGATCACACACGATTCAGGGGATAAAGTTTATGCTACGTATTCAAGAAATTGGAATTGGAAGTACTAAGGAATTGTATTTGGTATGAAACAGGTGAGACAAAGCTCATCAATTCAGAGTTATGGCATGCTTGTGCTGGACCACTGGTGTCTTTGCCTCCAGTGGGTAGTCTTGTGGTTTACTTCCCACAAGGTCATAGTGAACAGGTGTGTGTACTCTATTTTTCCTCCCTAGTTTGAGATTAGTGTCCATATTACGGGTGTTATCGAGAACTTAATTTCTCTAATACAATTTCAGGTTGCAGCTTCAATGCAGAAGGATACAGATAGCATCCCTGGATATCCCAGCCTGCCTTCGAAGTTAATCTGTGTGCTTCATAATGTCACTTTACACGTATGCAACCATCTATAAACATTTCCTTCCATTTTCATTTGAGCTCTGCTATAACAATCTTTTTTTTTGTCATTAAAAGAATATTTTTCATATGATATATAAATCTGTTCCGATTCTTTTCAGGCTGATGCTGAAACTGATGAGGTTTATGCACAGATGACTCTCCAACCTGTAAATAAAGTACGCCGAAAGATTTAGATTGATATTTATCCTGGTATTTCCCTTTACAGAATTGTTGTATGTAAAATATAATCTAATACATCTTCTCTACAGTATGATAAAGAAGCATTGTTGGCATCTGATATGGGCCTCAAGCAAAGTAAGCAGCCATCTGAATTCTTTTGCAAAACCCTTACGGCTAGTGACACGAGTACTCACGGTGGATTTTCTGTACCTCGCAGAGCGGCTGAAAAGATCTTTCCTCCTCTAGTGCGTGCAGTTTCTTATTTTCTGTTCACATCTTAACTAAAGATCAACGTTATTCACACTTGTTATATCTACAAATTCTAGTGCTTATTAAGGATCATGATTGACAGGACTTCTCGATGCAACCCCCAGCTCAAGAGTTAGTAGCCAGAGACTTGCACGATGTGGCATGGACATTCAGGCATATCTATCGCGGTATGTAAAAACTAACTTTTTTTTGTTTCTCATTTGTGTCCTGAAGCTCTCACTTGCATGAACATCCTTTTCATTTTTCAGGCCAACCAAAAAGACACTTGCTGACGACGGGTTGGAGTGTGTTTGTTAGCACAAAAAGACTTTTCGCTGGCGATTCAGTGCTTTTCATAAGGTATCCAAATGAGAATAGTAAAGTAAACTTTGGTTTTAACATTTTAATTTTTCTGTTTATCTCACTAAAAGTAACATACTTTCTGTGTAGAGATGAGAAATCACAGCTTCTTTTGGGTATAAGACGTGCTAATAGACAACAACCAGCACTCTCGTCATCTGTAATATCAAGTGATAGCATGCATATAGGAATTCTCGCTGCAGCTGCTCACGCGGCTGCAAGCAATAGTCCGTTTACTATCTTTTACAACCCAAGGTATGCTTTTGCCTGCCTTTTTGTTTCTGTCTTATCTCTATGGATTAATGATATACTTATAGGAATCCAGGTCAGCACTTAATCAAGATTATATTGTTAGCAGGGCTAGTCCTTCAGAATTTGTAGTTCCGTTAGCCAAGTATAATAAAGCAATGTACACCCAAGTTTCACTCGGAATGCGATTTAGAATGATGTTTGAGACTGAGGAGTCAGGGGTACGCAGATACATGGGAACGATAACAGGTATAAGTGATTTGGATCCAGTGAGATGGAAGAGTTCACAGTGGCGCAATCTTCAGGTTAGCTTTCTACTTATAGGTCCTATACTATAAAGAAGACTTCGGTTCCATTGTGGATCAAGTAACTCTACTTGATACATATTTTCAAGCATTAAAGTATGTATTTGCATTTGAATAGGTTGGGTGGGATGAATCTGCTGCTGGGGAGAGGCCAAGTCGAGTTTCCATTTGGGATATTGAACCTGTTGCAACTCCTTTCTACATATGCCCACCTCCATTTTTCAGACCTAAATTTTCTAATCATCCTGGGGTTTCAGGTATGCTATCTAAAACTTGTAGAGATTAGTAGCATCTGTTTCTCTGTTCTCCATCTTCTAACTTGGGTTCTTATATGGTTCATTCCAGATCATGAGTCTGACATAGAGAATGCTTTCAAGAGCGCAATGCCATGGCTTGGAGATGATCTAGGAGGTATTAAAGATCCTCAAAATCCAATGTTTCCCGGATTGAGTCTGGTCCAGTGGATGAGCATGCAGCAAAATCAGCAGTTATCAGCATCTCACTTCCCTTCAATGATTTCCTCCTCCCCGCACAATAATAGCCTTACCACCGATGATCCATCCAAGATTTTGAATTTCCAATCTCATGTCTCAGGTGGGCCAAGTGTCCACTTCAATATTCCAAAGACAGACCAACAAACTGAACTCCTTCAGCAATCAAGTCTCTTGTGGGCACAACAGCAACAACAAAGGCATCAGCAGCTCCAAAATCTAGGTATCAATCAACAGCAGCAACTACAGCAGCAACAACAATTTCACCCGCAGCAACAACAATTACTTCAACAACAACAAAAACAATTACACCAACAGCAGCAACAACAACAACAACAACAACAACAGCAGCAACATCAGCAACAACCACAACACCAGCAGCAGCAGCAGCAGCAGCAACAACAACAACAGCAGCAACAACAGTCACAAATACAACAGAAGCATCTGCTGCAGCAGCAGCAACAACTACAACAGAATGGACATCAACAACAACAGCTATTGAGGTCTGCTAGTATTAGCAGTGGGTTGGGGACTCCAACTCACATTCTTGACCAAAATTTGCAGAAACCTTTAAACTATTCTCAACTTCAGCAGCAGCTGCCGACATCCAACACGCCATCCCAACAAAACTTCCACAACGGCAACCAAAATCCCCTTATACTTTCATCTCTACCAGATGTACAGTTCCAGCGCCAATTGGAACAGCAGCAAAGTCTCTTGCAGAGGCAGCAGCTGCAGCCGTTGCCAATGTCTCAACATGAACTTCAGCTACAATTGTTGCAGAAGTTGCAGCAACAACAGCAGTTGCTCTCACAGGTTAGCCCACATGTTCAGCCTCAGGTCCCACAGCTACAACAAATCCATCAACAAAGTCAGCAACTTCAACAACAGCCGCCTTTGCAGCAGCCGCAACTTGGGTCTGTCACTAACTTCTCTCAATCTTTACAGAACCAACCACAACATTTCCCCACAAACCAACTACAGGGACAGCAAAAGCCAACTGCCCAAATTAGAGCCCATTCTGGTCTCACCGATGGGGATGCACCATCATGTTCAACCTCGCCGTCTACTAATAACTGCCAAGTTTCTGGATCAAGCTTCTTGAATAGAAGCCATCCTGGCTCAGGTACCTTACTGGAGGATATGGTAGCTCAACCTGCTAATAATTTAGTTCAAGACCTTCAAAGCAAGTCTGATACTAGGATCAAACATGAACTGCCCAGTATGAAAGAGCCAGAACATTTAGGTTACAGAGGTGCCACCACAGACCCAGTGGAAGCATCCTCAACTGCAACTTCATATTGTTTAGATGGTGGTAGCCTTCCGAACAATTTTTCTATGCCTAACTATTGTTTAGATGGAGATGTTCAAGTAGATACTCCAAATAATCTTCTCTTTGGAGTGAACATTGATGGGTTGACCCCAGAAACTTTAATGTCGAGAAGGTTTGGCTCTGGGAAAGATCTTCATAATTTGATTTCTGGTTATGGTGGTACAACAGATAGAGACATTGAGACAGAGATATCTACTGCAGCAATCAGTTCTCAGTCTTTTGGGGTAACAGATATGTCGTTCAAGCCTGTGTGTTCAGGTGATGCTCCTGTTAACGACAATGGGGTTTTAAATAGGGGGTTGTGGGCTAATCAAACATCTCAGCAGCGTATGCGTACATTCACAAAGGTATGTGTTTCCTGTTTGCAAATTTGGTGCTCATTTTTCATTTTCTGAACACCAAATTTTTTTTAACTCTCAGCTTTTTTATTATCTAAGCATCTGGTGCTCAAGCGCACTGATATGTAATATTAAAAGCCTAGATGATATTATTGTTCGAGTATCTTGCATCTCAGTGTTGACTTTGAATAAAAGTTTATAGTTCGTAGATTTGTTCTCTCTAAAGGGTAAAAAATGTTGAATTTTTGAAGGTTCAAAAGCGAGGATCTGTTGGAAGGTCTATAGACATTACCAGATATAAGGAGTATGAGGAACTTAGATATGCGTTAGCTCGAATGTTTGGAATAGAAGGGCAGCTAGAAGAGTCACAACGGTCAGAGTGGAAACTCGTTTACGTAGATCACGAAAATGACATTTTACTTGTCGGTGATGACCCTTGGGAGTAAGTTAACAAATTCATATTTCCGTCTTTGAAACTTCACATAAATGTGATTAGTCATTGCTGAGTTCTCAATTCGTCACTGTCTTTATTTGCAGGGAGTTTGTGAGCTGTGTTCAGAGTATCAAAATATTATCATCCGCTGAAGTTCAACAGCTGAGTTTGGATGGGGATCTTGGAAGTGTGCCAGCTCCCACCCAAACCTGCAGTGGCTCTGGCAGTGGGAACGCCTGGAAGGGTCAGTACGATGAACACTCAGCCGCTGCCTCCTTCGAAAGGTGAGAGTAAATGAATTCAGCAAGGGTTAATTTTTCTGGATTCAGAGTACCTATATCGTTGTACAATCTTGATTGTTCAGTTGGGATCCTTCCCTCTAGTAAGAAGCGTAGAGATTTCGGATGACATTTGTTGCCAAAAAAAGTGGTTTTCAGGGAGGATTTCCATTTTGAATATACTTAGCTTCCCCAATGAACAACAGCACTTCGACATGGTAATTAGATTTAGTGAGGTATCTGTAAATGCTGCATTAGTGATCTAATTATAGGTGAAAAAACTCGCAAATTAAGTCGAGGTTTCGTTGTTTTTCACTTTTATTTTGTCAGTCTTTAAGTCATAATTTTAGAAGATGTTTAGGAGGGTTCACTTCGTTTAAAGAAGAACGAGGGATAGATAGAGAGATGCTTCCCATACTATGCTGTAATTTTATGTAAATTGGGATGTATAATACAAAATTGTTGTACTCAAACACCCTGAAAAATTCCACTTATATGTGATAATGATATATTTTTCTCGGCAAATGGTCATTCTCTCCATGTTTATTCTCTCCGAGCTTTCATTTGCAATTTCTGTCAAGGAAATCTAGGTCTTCACTTGGTATGTGCTAGTTTGAAATGAGCTCTCAAGTTACAAGGTAAAGAAATGCAGATGCAGAGATTTTCATCCTTCAGCGACTACGAAAATTCACTATTAGCAATGCTTATAACATAATGCTGCACTTCCTTGCGAGGAAACTATACATGCATAAACTCTCCCAGGAAAGTAGTAGCCCCACTGCTATCTGGCTAAACTCTTGAGGCAACAAATATCATCTGAAAACTACTGGCTCCTCTCATAAAGCAAGAGCCTGAGTTGGTTCGTAAACCGTCGTTCGATGTGGTATGTATTCACTAGAGGCTTGAGCAAGATGGTGGTTCAAGTATACAATGTAAGAGCCACATTCAGAACTTAATCAACAAGATGAATGTAGAACAAATGGTTATAAGATGTTTAATTATTCTTACAAGAAAGCACTATATAATAACTAGAAAACCATAACTTGAAAACAGATCAATTTCAAACAAATCAACAATAAAAATCTTATAGTTGCAATTTCTTTAGTTTGTTAAAAGAACAACTTTATCAATTCAGAGTTCAACTCAAACCTGAATTACCATACTTTAGATGTGCATCTGCACTGGGTAACGATCGAGGCAATCGAGCCATGGGTTGTTGGCAGTAGGCTTCTTTACCTTACGCAACGATCTCCAAACAACACTGTTACACTTAAACCCTGAGCCAAAAGCTAGTTGCCAAATCCTATCACCTCTTCTAACTCTCTCCTTAGCTTCAAGATATGCCAATTCATACCAAATGCTGCTACTGGATGTGTTTCCAAACCGGTGTAGAGTCATTCGTGATGGTTCAATGTTTTTCTCACTCAATTCTAAGTTCCTCTGAAGCTCATCAAGAACACTCTTACTAGCTGCATGAACACAGAAATGTTCAAATGCAAGTTTGTAGTCAGGAATATATGGTTTGGTTGGGCTTTTGCCACCAAAAAAATGCCTTCGTGACAGCGTTGCGAAAAACTTGAGTTGTTCGGAGAACGGTAGCACGAGGGGCCCGAGGGTTGTTATATTTGTTTTCAGGGCATCGCCACCAATTTCTATGAGATCTTTGCTGATCTTTAGACCCTTGAACCTCTGCTCATCTTCTTCTTGGTATACGGACCTGATTCACCAAAAATCCACAAATTTTTTATAAAAATGAAGATGCCTTGTACACCTCTAAGACCGCATAGCGCAGTGGGTCATGGGTTCACTCCCACTGTGGTCGAATGTTTTTGCCCACAAAATGTATTTTTCATTCTGTGTTTTCAGTTTTGTTCTTATAAATGAAAAATGTAATGAATTAAGGCTATGGGTTAGTTCAAACCTGAAGCTACGATCATCGGAACCTTTGTGAGTACGCACAATGTGTTCGAGTCGGTATTTCGCTCGTCTGAAATCATGTCTCCGGTTTGAAAGAAGAGAAGCCGCACACCCCATTCGGAAATAACAATTAGGAATGAGCATGGACTTGTTCTTCCCAGGGTACCAATTAAATGCCACCATTTCAGTACTTACAACCACGGCGAAATTATTCGGATTAGCTTGAAGCATATCTCTAGCTAAATCTAAAGCAATAATTCCAGCACTGCAACCCATTCCACCAAGATTGAAACTAAGTATGTTTCCTCTCATTTTGTAGTGATTTACTATCATGGCTGATAGTGATGGAGTTGGATTAAAAAGACTGCAGTTTACGACTAGAATTCCGACGTCTTTAGGACGGATTCTACATTTCTCAAATAGTTCATCTAATGCACCAAAAATGACAGTTGATGCTTCTGCACGACCTTCTTTCATGGTAGAACAATTTTCAGATGACATAACAACCTTAGGAATGTATGTTTCATCACCAATACCCGAATTTTGTAGAATTCGACGCTGAAATTGGAGACTTTCCTCGTCGAATTTGCCAGAGCTTCGTGCTTGTTCAATGAATTCTTCTTTTGTCACCTGAAAATAGTTATGGCATATTACATTAGCCTCATGTTCTGATATTGCAAAGTAAAAAAAAAAAAGCGTGTTAAGGCCCACACGGTCATAATCCAACGGTGCATAAGCGTTCGGCTCCACATCTAGATGATCCGATGGTTGTTTTACCTTCTACTCAGATCATCATGGATTACATAATATTATTTAATTTAATTTAATCAAGATATGGTAATTACTAAGTGGAAATGTTAGTTTCCCCGAAGATTCTTTCCCGAATTTTCTCCCATTGAGACAAAAAGGATGGTCCACCTTCATCTTTTACCATCCCAATGATAGAGAATTTGGATGAGGACCATTGAATCCCCTATTCGGGAAAACATTCGGGAAAAATTTCGTGGAAACTAGCATTTCCCATTACTAAGGATGTTTTACAACCAAAAAACCAACCTTCTCCGATTGTTCTTGGGGTGTAATAAATAGCAGGTTGTCTTATGATAATAAACCAGGCATATGAGTTGGGTGTAAATAACTAGATAAACTTAAAACAAAACATTTAATGAGGCACTGCAAGAGTCACATGTATATTCTTGTTAGATGCCTTTGAATTTTGTAAAACAAGATAACACACATTCAATATGACATTTATAACACATATAAATGTCTTATTGAATGTAATGTTAATAATTAACAGAAAACAAACCATATATAACACATATAAAAGTGTGTTTTATATTTTCAGTCTAAATCAAATCTAATAATTTCCCATCTAACCAATCGACTAATAAAATTTTGGATCCAGACAACATTACCAAGGGGTCATATATTCATATGACACACTTAAAAAGACTTAAACAAACAGTTATATTACTACTGTACAGAATCATACATATGAACATGCTAAGTTATGCACAAAAAATTACCTTAAGATCATCCGGAGGGCGATAACAAGCGAAATCGATAAGATAAATAGGTTTTGGCATCGACATGAAATAAACCGATACCGTAAACACGAGGATCCCGAAGAAGGCAAGAAGTGAAGCAAGATCATATCTAGTATCTTCCCATAGTTTCTTCCATAACTCTTCTCTACTAATAGTTCCAACTTCAGCACTAAAAACTAAAACCAAAACAGGAATTGTAGCAAGATATATGGCATGGTTGATCAAATAATGATACCCTAACTTGACATATTTCAAGTTTACTGACTGAACAAAATCAGGTAATCTTCTACGTACCCTGACTGAGAATGTTAGTGAACCTGCATCAGGACCTGATGATTCAATCCCACGGTTTACAATCTCTGTTGATAGAAGTGCTTGTTCATTAGCCATTGGATGGTAATACTCTCTCTGATGAGAGAGTTTGAGGTGATGAAAATGAATATGATGAGAAGAAGAATGTTGTTTTTAGGGGTGTGGTTGTATTTAAGGGTGGTGGGTTTAAGTGGGTGGGGAGATAGTTAATGTGTGCACCGGAATTAGTTGTGTGTAGTTGAAATTGATATGAATGTACTTGTCAATAAAAGGATTTTTTTTTTTTTTTTTTTTTTGGGAATTTTATTGATGTAACCCCATTTTATAACTCATGTTGTAAATCTATCCCGTTTTTTTTTCAAACATATCAAATATAACCCTGTTTTTTACTTTTTCATTCCGTTTTTTTCAAACACCATTAACTGGATGTTATCTGCCACATGTCACACTTTCTCTTTCTGAGAAAAATACCCATTTCTCCTTATAAACTTTATCCAACTCAAGAACTAACCCGAGAGAAAATTTTGAAAATCTCCTGTAATGGCGGAAGTACAAATTGGAAAAACTTATCCAGTAAAATCAAGACTAAAACCAAAACCAAAGAAACCCCCATCAACAACAGAATCAAAATACTGGAAAAAATCATACAAAACCACTCAAATCCCCAACCTAATTTACCCAATCACATCTATTGATTTCTCCCCTTTAACAAATGATTTCATCACAACTTATTCAGCTTCAGCAGCACTCTACAGCTCACAAACCTTGGAACCCACTTCTAAATTTACTTCCTTTAGTGATATAGCATACTCTGCTAGTTACCTGTCATGATGGAAAACTTGTTGCTTTTGGTGGTGAATCAGGAGATGTTCACAAGTTTTTGATCTTAAAACTCGATCAGTACTTCGTCGATTAAAAGGAAATTATCGTTCTGTTCGTTGTGTTAAGTATCCTAAATTTGATAATCTTCATTTGTTTTCATGTGGTGATGATACATTTGTTAAGTATTGGGATGTGGCTTCTGAAACTGAATTACTTTTTCAAACAAATCTTCCTGTTTGTCACTGGAGTTCGAACCATACTCCGTCGTCGACTTATTCACCACATAAAAACCTTTAGTAGAAGATCGATTTTTTACCACCATCCCACGTTGTAAAGTTTCGATCACCCGTACCTAGCCGATACATAACAATTTTCATAAAAATGTGTAAAACAATATTTTTCCTAAATCATCAAATACTAAATGTAGCATAAAGCATATGATACAGTGACAAAGTGAAGTACCACGTCCTACTGTTTTGTAGGGTAAGACCGTTTATCACTGTATTGTCAAGTGCCCAGAATATGCTACTGAAGTGAAAACATAATAATCTATAAATATATAAGGATGAAGCGAAAGTTCCATGAATCTCTGTTGGAACAAATGGCACAATATAGCCAAGAAGTCTAAACCAGGAATGAAATCAATCACACATGCACAATCAACACCAACGTAAAAGCTAGTGGTTCAATCAATGCGAGTCATGTGACCTACGTCTTTTCTCTGACTCTTAGTTGTGCGTTAGCCAAAAAAATGGATCCTAGTAATTGGGTGTCTTGGTTACAAAAGTGGGGTGGTAAAAAATCGATCTTTTAATACTAAGCACTACAGAGACTCTAAGAAAGGCTTAGGACCAATTTCTGAGTTATGAAGTCTAATCACTTGGGGATGTCAGTGTTTGTAAATAAATTAAGGTGAAACATTATCCTGAAAGTGTTTTCTTTTTAAAACAAAAAGGAATTCTGATTATTGATTGAGAAAACAGACTTCAGAGGTAAAATACTGCCGATTACGATCGTAAGCACTTATACGAAACAAAACTCAGTGAACATACAAATAGCAGAAGATCGACAAAATTGGCAGCGCAACAAAAGTCCAAAATGAACAAAAAAATACCATTACATAAACAATATTCCCGAGAAAATCTATTATACTCTTTTCTTTCTTTGATCAGCATTAATTTTACTCTTTCTTGTTGTACCTAGTATTATTTGTCTTATCTTGCTATGGTATTACAAACTCCACTATCTAACAGGGAATATCAATTTACAATTTTAAACATTCATTTTATCTTAACAATCCTTCAATAAAAACGAAATTGATTCTTCATTAATACCACAGTAAAACAACTTTACACTTAAAGGTTTTACAATCAATATGTAGGTTTCAATCATATTTGGGGAGATTGCAATTCGTAAAGAAAAATGAAACCCAAATTACATAAATTGAGGGTTTTCAACAAATTCAGCACAGAATAATCACATGTTTTCAATCCAGAAATCAACAAACCCTAGAACTTAAATTAAAATCTAATAATTCTATACAAGAATTCGAGTAAGAGAGATAGAAAGTACGTTCGAGTAAGAGAGATAGAAAGTACCTATAGTTGGACCAAAGCGGGATCAAATACTATCTCGTCAAAATAAAATTGGTGAAGATGAAAATGTCTGATTATGTTATGATTGTAGTTGTGTTTTTAGTTTCAGCCTAACACTGGATTTGGTTGCGATTCTGATGGTGGTGCTGATGTAGGCGGTGATGATGAATCTAGGGATTTTATTCGACATGTGATAAGAGAAAAATGATCTTCTACTATATCAACAATTCTTCTCCTTCTAGCTTCTCTTGTACTCGTCTCCATATTCTTTTTTTCTTCAGTCGATCGTATCAGTATCAATAAACAGAAACTATCGGAATGAGAATAGTTAGAAGGGAAAATGGTAAACAAGGGAAAATAAGATAAATCTTGCCGGCTGTCACACACCACTGACTCCACCACCTCAACAACTATCCACGTGTGGAGAAGTTTAACAAAATATTGGATGACAAACCAACGGTAGGGTCATGTTTGCAATTTTGAATAAAACGGGGGCATTAATATAAACCGGCCACTAAAATGGGGCTATATTAGCATAATCCTCTTTGTTTTTGTTTGTCAATACATGAGTCTAATGCCCAAAAACCCTTAAAATTTGATTCTAAAAGACATCTAAAAGTTATAGTTGAGTGAGATGGACACTTAAACTAATACCCCTTACCTTTTATTTTCTTTTTATCCATTTCTCTCTTAAGTTTGTATTTTCTTTTTCCAATTTATAACCGATCACGAAAAAAAGAATAATTTTTAAAATATAAGTCGGATTTTAATGAAACTTATATTTTTAGAAAGGATTTGAGTAGATCTACAAAACAAGATCCATTGTTGATAGTATATTCGAAAGTTTTTTTTTTTGAAACAAAATTGCTAGGATAAAACTAGTTGCATCCTAGCTTAAATTAAGATATAAATAATTATTCGAAAAATATATAGGATGAAACTGGATGCATCATGAATTAAAGTACGAAAAATAAATATTTAAAGATTGCTAGGATGAAATTGCTATCATCCTGTTTTAAATTTAGTTAAATTTATTTTCATCCATGTTTAACTAGTATGAAACTAGTTTCATATTGTTTTGAATTTGGTTGAATTTGTTTTCATCCATTTTAAAGTAGTATGAAATTGGTTTCATCCTATTTTAGATTTGGTTGAATTTTTTTATCCATATTTAAACGAGGATGAAACTGGTTTCATCCAGGTTTAATTTGTGATGTACATGGTTTTATCCATGTACATACTAGGATGAAACTGGTTTCATCCATGTTTAATCTAGGATGAATTTCATCAAGGTTTAATCTATAATATATTTGTTTTCATCCATATTTAAACTAGGATAAAATTGATTTCATCCAAGCTTAATCTGGAATGTACATGGTTTCATCCAGATTTATACTAGGATGAAACCAGTTTCATCCAGATTTATACTAGGATAAAACCAGTTTCATCCAGGTTTTATATGTGATCAATTGTCATTATGAATGAACTACGATTTAAATTGGTGTAGGAAGCGAAAACAACGTGACAATAAGCACATAAGTGAGATATTTTAAAACATTCGTAGGAAACACAAGCAAATCCGATAACCGAGAAATAAAGCGAGTTAAAGTGGCGTTTGCGAAAAAAACAACCAATGTTACTCACCATACCCGGAAAGAGAGACCTAAATTATGTTGATACCACCACCTGCTTGGTTTGTTTCATTTCATGGCCACAAAAACAATCAATGGACTCAAAATATTTTGATATATTAATTGAACCAGCAAGCAAGACCATCACTTTTAAGAATTGTCAGTTTAACTATCTTAACACTTCAAGTTCATCGGAACCTTACCTTCTATTCATACTTGCATTGGTATGTCCATGACTCTATAATTAAAAATTGCAGGCAATGTGCATAAAAGATAATGACTGAAGACATAATTCATGATCCAATCAGATCATATGCAGTATTTTAAAACACACACTTTTGGTATAAGTTAATGCTTGGAACAGTTGAAGATTAAAATACCCATATGCATGATGAACTCTAGGTGTGAAGTTAAAACGCACTAATATCTTAATTTCTAACTAAGCGACAACAAAAAAACTACTATGTTGTTGATGGTTAAAAAATAAACGACAACAAAAACACAACTATGTTGTTGATGGTTAAAAAATAAATACAATACTAAAGATTTACAAAGAGAAAGATAGGAACTTTTACTTCTTCCTCTCTTGGGAGTCACAGGCGTTTTGTTGTTGTTTTGTTGTTGATAGAGAGTTAACCCTTCGTTGTTGTCGTGTTTTGCCGCTTATATAGTTTCTCTAATCCAATCTCATGTTCTGTGTTAACTAATGAAACCCTTATTAGTCTCTCTTACAAGACAATAATACATGGTAAAAAATTAATTCCTTCAACTGTATTTTTATCTCTTTAGTTTTTATACAAGCCTAATTACTGTCTTGATCAAAGCTTCCTATGAACTGTGTATGGTTTTTCTTTAATTTCTTTCTCACCTTCGTCATGAAGTTGGGAATAGAGAAAATGATCTCTTAAGGCTACTTTAGTCAAATGAATTAAAATCATTAACAAGAATTTGGATGAAATATCTAATAAAGGATATTAAAAAAATATCTTTTGGATATACGGATATTTAAATAATATCAAAATATTACCCTCTTCTAAACCAAAGAATTCAAATCCTAAGGTTATTCAACCAATTATTTGGATATGAAATGCAATATAGGTTGAATTTTCAAGTCCACATTAATTCAGTTTGAGTTATTGAGGTGGAAGTTTGAATATGACTAATATGTCCACTCTTTCTTTTTGTTTGCATTTTATTTCGTCTTACACTTATCCAAGGGTGGAATCAGGTTTTAAGAAATGGGGAGGCGAGTCACCAATAAATACATATTTAAGGTGTGTGAGTGGGTAAAAATAAACTAAAATAGTTTAAACTATACTTGGAAAACAGTTGGACTGGATGGACAACTGCACATTCATCTTCCACGTGGCTCCGCCCCTATATTTATTGAGCAAAAATCCAGAGTTTTATGGTAATTTTTTTTTATCAGATATAATTTAATCTAGAACGTAATGTTATTGATCATTGATTCCGAAATTTTCATATTTATCTTCGTCACATTTTTCTTTTTTGGGGGAGGATAAGATACATTGAGATGTAAAGTCATAAGTGTTTTTGTTAATGATATCACATGTAATGCATATGGAAAAGACTAATGCCGAAATTTAGAGAGATTCAAATGTATAATACATGTGAGAAAGAAATCATTATGAACACTCTTAGCAACTCACACAAGTTGTTGGGCTACAAATTTGCAAAATACATGCCACCACTAATGCATCTAATATATGCTTATCGACAATCCCACGATGAAATAGATGAAAACACATTAATGAAATCAGTGAGAACAGAAATTTGTTTCCTTTTCCATTAATGTCCGATACTTAAATTCTTCTTCCCCACTGTAGCCTCTGCTACCGAACTAGACTCGACGGAACAATTTACTGGACCTAGTACTTATGTAAAATTAAAAAGCAATAACTCCGTTCAACAACACTCGAAGTAGGACGGTATAAACCCTCCCTTTATCTGATGACTATAGAAGGACCTCTTTTAACACGCAATATATCAATTTTTATACTCGTTCTGGCTCCAGCATGTAACTTCCATTCTAGGGAAGGCTGACGTACCGTGATACTTTCTATCTTGTTGAGCCTTCGAAATTTCAACTCTATTTTGAAATTGCTTTGGTTATTATAGCCTTTTATTCCATGAGAATGCAAATTCAGGAGCTGCTTAAGCATCCGCTGCCAACATATTTTGCTAATCTTAGTAACTATTGAGATTATTATTTTAGGTCTGGAGGATAAGAAAGGACTAAAAATAACAAGTAAAAGAGTGATCCAGCGAACCATGCACATATTAGAGAGGTTAGAGAGGTCAGGTGGTCATTGAAGAAAGAAGCGTTGGCGTTGGTGGGTGGACGGTTCAGCACTTGCAGCTGTTGTCATGTCACCTAGACTATAGTCTATATAGTAAATTACCATCTGTCCCGCTGTGACCAAAGCCTGTGGTGGACATTAACACTCAACAGTTTATATATGGAAGGACCTAATTATACCAAAAGTCAAATATATCCTTTCCTTACAATTCATCTTTTCTTCTCTCTTCTTTTCCATCGTCCCTTTCCTTCTTTTTTTCTTTAATGATTAACCATCGATTCTCAACTGAATCAAGTGAATTTAACTGAATCATTTTTAAATCGAAAAACTCATCATTTATTTCTTCTTTTGATTTTTTAAAAGGTGAGATTTGATGAAATTAGGGTTTAAAATTTGAGTTTCTAAAACTGTTTACGGCTGGGAGTTCTTATTTTGTCAACTGTAAGTCAGCTATTACGACTGATAAACAATCAATTCTGAGCCGTAAAATAGGCTTACGGTTAGAAAATTTTGAATTCCTAGCCGTAAGTTAGATATTTTTGTAGTTACTGCTGAAAATTGATGAACTCCCAATCGTAAGTTGGATATTATCAACTTATGACGGCTGGAAAATGAAGAATTCCTAGCTGTACGTTAATCTGAAAAACAAAATTCTTAGCAATAAAATGTGTAATGAAAACAAGTCCCAGCTAAATTAGTATTTTCTAGCCGTAGGTTTGTTTACGGCTAGCTCGTACCTTGATCGCTGGCTGTAGAAGTATTTTACGGCTAGGAGTTCATAAATTTCTAGCTGTAGAAATAACTTACGGCTAGGAACCCAGCCACATCCTGTAAAAAAATAAATAATCCAAAAAGTAAGTAGAAAACCAAATTCATTGATCTAATCAAACTATTAAATCTTAATTAGATTAGCTAATTGAGTTCATTAATACTAATTAATAGAGGTACTTTAGGCATTATCATAACTAGTGGGATAGGGGGCTTTTGAGTTGGTTACAAGATGACCCTATTTTATCATCTTGTAAGAGCATCCACAATCACACGATTATACCCAAAGATCAAAGATTAAATTTTTTGATCTTTGGTCTGGGTCAAAAACAGCGGTGAATGATCAAGCGAGGCCGTAGAGTACCGTTTGTAGGTAAGCGAAAGAGCACGATATCGCTTGTAAAGACGGACGAAATACTAATACTTCGCCTGGTACAAGCGAGATAGTGGCTTTCCGCCTGAGAAACAAACATACAGGCGAAATCTCAACACCCCGCCCACTCCCCAAGCAAAATTTTAGTATCCCGCTTGTATAAGCGAAGTACCAGAATAGCGCCTGTGAATTGTGCGAAGTAAGCGTGCGAAAAAAAAACTGGGCGAGATGCTGTAGTAACGCTTGAACTCAAGCGAGATGCTGGAGTTGCGCCGTCTTCAGCGTGCGAATTAGGTGTGTGGGGGAAAAGGCCGGGCGAGCTACTGGAGTCCCGCTTGGATTTAGGCGAGACTCCAAGATCTCGCCTGTCCCCTTCCCCCATTTATAACCGTAAACTCTCTATTTCTTTTTTCCATCTTCACCTCCTGTCCATTTCTCCCACTCGAAACCCTAGCCGCTCGCCTCCCACACCCCCATTTTTCCAACACTTCCATCCTTTGACGAGAACCCAAAGCTTCGTTTCTCATTTTGTTACTTCGGTCAAACATATTCCAAGCGAAATCAAGGTATATCTTCTACAAACTAAAATTGAATTTACTTGTTTTAAATTGCATATTTACTTGTTTTGATTTGATATGCAATTTAGATGATGTTGTGGTTAAATTAGTTGTAAATGTTGTTTAATTACCATATTATAAACCCATTATTGAATTATAAATTTGTGTTCTAATAATAAAATTTGGATTTTAATTAGGGTTTTTGTGCATGTTATCAATTAGGTTTAAAAATTTGTTTATATTTGTTAAATTGAACATATAATAGAAATTCTTGTTGTTTAATTTTAGTGGGTTTATGTTTAATTTTAGGTTGAATGTAGTATGTTGTGTAGAAATTAAAGGAATTAATTTTGATTTAATTTTAAAATAATGTGTATGGATATATTTGAAATTGTGTATTTTGTCATAGGGTTTATGATAAATATTATAAATTGGGTATACTATTATTGATGATTATTTGTTGTTGCACGTATATAATTTATTAATTGGTTGTTTAAATTTAATTGGTTGTGGTTAAATTGTCGATATGTATCGAATTGCTATTTTATGTAGATTCTGAAGATGAATTTCGATGATATGTATCGAATAGTTAGAGTGCCAGGACATCCACATGGGTTGAGTCAGCTCATCAGGATAGAACCTGAAGATGGTGGAGTAGTTGATCCAACAAGGGGGGTTAAAACGGGGGAAAGGGTAGTTCAACCATCAGTGGTTGACAATCGAATGTTAGCGATAAAGGATAGAACCGATTTGTTGGTTAGGAGACTGACTCGTTCGATTGAGTCTAGGGAGGTGATGAGCATAGAAGAACAACAAAGAGTTCGAATAGTGCTACAAGAGATAACAACCCTTTGTTCTGGTGAAAATTAAGATTGCTAGAACAAACTAAATTTGCTAGTTATGGTTTTGAACTTTATGGTGTGTCCCTTTATCTTTCAAAGTGTTGAACTTTATGGTGTTGAACCTTTTTAGTTCTTTTAATTTACTTCTGTGGTTAAACTTGTACGGATACCAAATGTAGTTGGCAAGTTATTTATCAATTCATCTCAATGCGTTGTCAAGTTATTTATCAATTCATCTTAATTTATTTTGAATTATTATGTAGTCATTCTATTATCATTTCATCGCAATGCCTTGTCAAGGGAAAGCAAAATATCTCTGACCAAGTTAAATATTATTAATATTATTTAGTTAGTCTATTTTTCTTTCATCTAATGTTATAAATTGCTAGACATCTCATGTTTAATTTTAGTGGGTGGGTTTATGTTTAATTTATGGTTGAATGTAGTATGTTGTGTACAAATGAAAGGAATTAATTTTGATTTAATTTAAAAACAAATGTGTATGGTAGTATTTGCAATTGGGTAGTTTGAATGAGATTGGTTATAATTGGTGACATTGTTGTATTTTGATAATGGTATATGTATTTTTCGAATGTCTGATGTATAATTGTTGGTACAAATGTGTATGGAAATAGACAATTACATTCAAATTTAGTTGGTGTTAAATTAATTATAATTGTTTAAGCATTGTGGTGAATTATAATTAATATTGACAATGTTCTATTATTTATTTGGACAGATGTCTAGCAATGTTGTTTCGAGATGGGTAGGTAGAAAGAAGAAAAGCAAAAAAGCTAAAATCGCAACTGATTCTGAACCTGAATCCATGGTCCCCGAGTCGGTAGATGTCCCGGGGTTGGAACACTATAACGTTGTTGAAGATACGGAGGAACACGTTTCGACAAATATTACATATTCCTCCGACGCCAACTTCAGGTTTGACCATCGTGGCTCTCTCAAATCAGTTATACAGATGTACAAGAAAATCACTAAAGAGTGTAATAGGGTCCAATATATAATAGAAAGGGGAGGTTGGGGCAGATTACTATCCCTACCTTTAGTAGATTCATCCCACGCTCTTATTGATTATATTGTCGAGCGGTTTTGGGATACAACAAACACATTTCACTTTTGTTTTGGAGAGCTTGGGTTCACTCCCCTCGATTGGGTTATGTTGACCGGGCTTAGTATCGGTGTCGGGAGATCTGTTCCTTATGACCCAGCTAAGTACAAATTTGAGTATGTTCGTGACAATATCTTTCCTGAACTGAAAGATAATGCGGTATGCAAAAGAGAAGGTGTTCCCCAACAGTGGGTTTCGGATGCCATCACTCTCAAGTTTTTGACCACCTATTTTGATAAAGATACATTGCACGCGGCGAACGATGATAGTGTTCTTGCTGATAGAGTAGCGAGGGCGTTCTATATGTATGTTCTGGGGAATTTCTTTTTCCCAAATGCAAAAACCTACATTGATGCAGGATGGTTGGCTGCCTTTGATAATCTAAATGAAGTTGATCAATACGACTGGGGTGGTCCTGCATTATCAAAATTGTATTCGGGTCTTGCCACGGCTTCAAGGGGACAAAAATCAGTATCCGGGCCGTTCCAAATTTTGGAGGTAATTTAATTAACCTTATTCAAAATTTTATAGTCGAAATATTTAATTGTTATGTTGTTAAATCATTTTTAAAAAAAATTTATTGTAGTTTTGGGGCTACGAATATCTGGGGATATGTCTTCCAAATATCCCTTCGGCTGAAAGTGAACATGAATGGCCTAGATGTTGTAGGTGGGTTGCCTCCCGGAAGAAGGGTGTTGACATAGTGAAGACAAGGACTAAACTGAACCAGTTATCCGTAGACGCCGTGACGTGGCAACCATGGGTTACTGCAATTAACTACATACCAGAAGATATTGCCCGCAAAGCAATAGAACTTTCTGGACAACGAATAACGTTCACCTGGATTTGCACTGTATGTTTCCTAGTCCTTTTCTTATACTCAATTTTTTTCAAACTCGTACTGTTCTGAATGGGTAGGTATTCATTTATTTTCATTTTATTGGATAAAGCACAATATGTATCTCGGAGATCGCTGTTGGAGGCAGAACAACCCAACTTGGGGTATTCCTGCAAACCCCCCTGCTTGCATCTCCAACTTTGTAGACGACGAGATTGAGGACATGACATCAATTTCTTGCGTCAATGCAAGTGAATACGTACGTGTCGTGGAGTACGATGTTTATTATGAATATTGGAGACATGTTACCAACCTCTACAAATATGTCGCGCAAGTTGATTGAGAGGTTGAAACGTATGGCTATGCAGGTGACCGTATCAAAAACAACATCCCACGGACTCGTGATCATGTGCCCATTCCTCCCCCCCAACAACTACCATATGTAAGTTATTAACAAAGTTTTGAAAAATTGAATACAGATTACACATTTAAGCTTCTGTGGTTATTCTAAATTATTATCATCGCAGGTGGCGGCTTATGATTTGGTGCAACAGTTTGCAGATTTTACGCAAGAGTTGCGGGATTTTACATTAGCTGAAACCAAAGATCGGATGGACTACATGATTCGCAAAGAAGTGGAGTTCCACCATTTTCGGAATCAATCAGCCGCTCAAATGAGCCTCCTACAAGATCAAAATACGTTGCTGACCAGACAGCTTACCCAGTTTCAAAGTGCAGAACAACCTCTTGGATTCGCCTCATATGCTATGACCACACCTCCGGGACCTTCATCAACAGTTCGACCAACGCAGAACGTCAGACCATCTTTCCCGCCATTTATTCCACCCAGATCAAACTCCGGTTAAACAATAAATTAAAATTTCGAATGACGATGTATTGTACGTGTTCGGTTATTTTTATTGTTGATTTACGGTTATATTAAATGTTACTTTTTAGTATTCCGTTTATGTAGTATGATAATTTGACAGCTCATTACGAAATTTAAATGCCTGTTTTATTACCGTTATGCTACCCTTATGTTACCGTTATGTTACCGTTTTATTACCGTTTTTTTGTCCTTGCATAACGGCTATTTTTTTTGGGTTTATACTACTATAAATAACATTCAATAGCTACACAACTCATTTCATTATTCCCACATTTTATTTTTCAATGTCTGGTTACGAAAATTTTACCCTTAATGCAACCAATTTTACTTTAGATGAAGATTTATCCATATGTCGAAACATAGTGTTACATTATCCAGCAAGGGGTCAACAACGTGATATCAATGGTTGTATGACCATGGAATGGTTGGAACACACACATGCTAACTTTTGCGATGAAACCGGTAATCCCAACAACCGGAACAGAGCAGGCCTTTTTTGTCGATATGTGGAAATTACTAAGGAAGTATTAGAATTTTCTTCTTTAACTGCTAGGGTCAATGAATTTCGTCTTAGGAATGAAACTGATGATGAAGTTGTTGCTCGATCACTACAGGAATGGACAAGATGGAAACGATGTGATTTCCGGTACAAACCTCATTTTGAGATATTAAGGGTAATGGAAGAATTCAACCCTTTTGTGTTGATCTTTGTACCTAGTAGGGCAGCACTTCGTCAACGTCGTCCGACAAGCCAATCCTTTCGGTTTCACTAAAAGGTTTATTTGTTAAAATATTCCTCTGTATCGGGAGTTTATTTTTCTTTCCCTTTCATGTATTTTTTTTCTGATTTAATAAAAGTATTGTATTACCTTAAGTTATTGTTCATTTAACGACGATTCAGGGGATATTATGAGGTCATTAGCATTTTAAAAATTGAAACTCTAAAAATAAATAACCGTTGAACTTTAACTTCAATTGATAATTTTAGGAGTTACTTGCGATTACATTTTGGATTTCATGAACTCATAGCTTGCTACAAATATGAATTCTTCCCCCTTTTCCTGAAAGTAGTGCATTTTAGCAATTTCCTCCTACACAAGGGAAGAAACAGTTATATAATTTGTTATTTGTAATTGTTGTTAATGAAAGAATACACAACTTTTGTAATGGTATGGATACTTACAAATTGTTGGATCGATAATCCTAAATGGGTGTCGTTAAAGATGCGTTGTTGTATAGATACATAATCATCTATTCCCTTTCGAATAACTTGGTATCTATCATAAATCTGTACAATAGATCTTTGGTTTGAATTTCCATATTCCTCACCAAAATGTCTGTAGATCCTCCCCCATACAGTTTCTGGATGAACAATTCCTACTATAACATCTTCACGTAAGGTTTCGTAATACCAGGATTTTGTTATAGCCAAGTCTTCGTCTGAATGAAATGTTGACATGGGTGTACGTAAGTTATGAAGTTAACAAAGAAGGTGTTGGGATTAAATACAGAAAAATAATATTTTTAATTACATTGGCTTGTCAAGTTATATTAAATGTGTCTGACAAATCTGAAAAATAATCCTTTAATTGAAATGAGGTCGGTGTATTGTCAATTCATGTCATTGGCTTGTCAACTTATATAAAATATCTCTGACATATCTGAAATTTTAGTCTTTTAATTG
>JAJJMC010028926.1:952932-999349 GCA_023531435.1 Papaver californicum
ATTGTCAATTCATGTCATTGGCTTGTCAAGTTATATAAAATATCCCTGACACCTTTGAAAAATAATCCTTTAATTGAAATGTGGTCGTTGTATTGTCAATTCATGTCATTGGCTTGTCAAGTTATATAAAATATCTCTGACATATCTGAAATTTTAGTCTTTTAATTGAAATGTGGTGGTGTATTGTCAATTCATGTCATTGGCTTGTCAAGTTATAAAAAATATCTCTGACAAATCGGAAATTTTAGTCGTTTAATTGAAATGTGGTCGGTGTATTGTCAATTCATGTCATTGGCTTGTCAAGTTATATAAAATATCTCTGACAAATCGGAAATTTTAGTCGTTTAATTGAAATGTGGTCGTTGTATTTGTCAATTCATGTCATTGGCTTGTCAAGTTTTATAAAATATCTCTGACAAATCAGAAAAAAGATTCTTTGCAATGAAAAATGTGGTCAGTGTATTGTCAATTCATGTCATTGCCTTGTCAAGTTACATAAAATATCTTTGACATAAAAATAAATTGTGTTTAAAATTCTCCCTTTTTTATTATAAATAACCACACTAGGTTGTCAATCAATACAAACCGAGTTTTATAATCATCTCTTGCTCCTTAAAAAATCCAGGACATAACAAAATGGCAAACTATGTAAATCATATAGACAAGTATGGTTCCTCTTCTAGTTATCCTCACTATGTTTCTTATACTTCTTCTTCTTCTGGTTCATTAAACGATGATGATAACACAAGTTACTACTCATCCGATGAAAGTTCACTTGAAGCGAACAGTAATAACCTAGCAGTTACTGCTGGTTTAATGTTGTCAACTATGAACCCTCCACATACACGTATAAAAATACCAAGACAACGTGATGTAGGTGCTAAAGGTCTATAGAGAGACTATTTCTGCAGCAACCCGACATTTCCCCCCAATTTATTCCGAAGAAGATTCAGAATGCGTCGACAATTATTCAACCGTATTTTGGGTGATGTTGTGGCTGCAAATAGTTATTTTGTGCATAAAATAGATGCTTGTGGTGTTCCAGGATTAACCCCGCACCAAAAAATTACTGCAGCTATTCGTATGTTAGCTTACGGATGTGCGGCCGATGCAATCGATGAGTATTTACGTATTGGGGAAACTACAGTTTTGGAAGCAACTCGTAGATTTTGCAGGGTGATAGTCCAATTGTACGAGGAAGAATATTTGCGGACACCAACTAAGCGTGATGTTCAACTCCTTCTTGATGAAAACCAAAAAAGGGGATTTCCAGGGATGCTTGGTAGTGTTGATTGCATGCATTGGAAATGGGACAAATGCCCATCGGCGGAATCCGGTGCTTATACCGCCTACAAGGGTAGCGAAAGTATTATCCTTGAGGCAGTTGTATCGTATGATCTTTGGTTTTGGCACGCATTTTTTGGTATGCCGGGTTCAAACAATGATATCAATGTGATGAACCGTTCTTATATCTTCAAAAAGCTTATCAACGGTAAAGCACCGGCAGTAAACTTTTCAGTCAATGGAAATCAATATAATATGGGGTATTATCTTGGGGATGGAATATACCCAGACACATCAACTATTGTAACTACAATTAAACATCCAGACTCCCAAAAGAAACAGAAATTTTCTGCGATGCAGGAAGGTTGTCGAAAAGATGTAGAACGGGGTTTCGGGGTACTACAAAATCAATTTGCAATCATCAAACAACCCGCACGTATGTGGAATCCGGACGTGTTAGCGTATATAATGAAAAAAGTCATTATTGGCCGCATGACTATGAGCAACGCAGTCACGGTGCTCCGGTTGTTATTTCAAGGGACAACACTGCTCAACTTTCTAGAATGATGAAGGACCAACGCAGACATGCAGTATTCGATAAACAAACTGGAGTTCGTTTAAATGACCTGATCGAACATATATGGTCATCTGTTGGGGATTTGAGTGAACTTTTATATGGGCTTTGGGGGTAAATGTGTTGTTAGTGGACCCGTGGTTAAAGCGGAAGATATCTTATCTTTACTTATTTTAGTCGCGTTATATTTTAATTGTTCTTCGACTCCACCTAGTATTAGAAGTAATTTTAAAAATTAATTCTAAATTAAATTTTTATTTTAAATTAGGATTAGTTAAAAACATAAAAATCCATTGGTTAAAAAATATACTAAAAATTCTTAATAAATTGATCAAAATTAAAACTCAATATGACAATGGTAAATAATAATCCGGACGTTATGATTGGTTTAATCTTTTCCTCAAAATTTCTCCCTTCCTCAGTTCGATGTACTGTCTCGATACAGCATCCATTTGGGAGATATCCATCGTCATTATACGAAATTCCTCTTCTGCTTCTTGCCTAGCTTGTATTGCCGTAAACTTTGCATTTGAATCAGCTAATTTAGCTTCAAACTTTGCTTTATCATTTGCTAATTTTGCTGCAAACTCAGCTTCTCTTTGTGCAATCTTCATATCTCTTTGTTCGGTACATTTGGCGTTGAAGCTTTGTTGCTCTCTATAAATATTTTCCATCATTTGTTGTTGTTCACCAAATCTTGCTTTCCCTTTTGTCTTCTGTCGTTTCGCCTCTTTTTTCCCCATTGGACGGATTATTGTGTTGGGGATATCTCCAAGGTCTTCAAAGGCGCTGGGACCATCAAGGCTTAAGTCTGCTGTGTCCTGTACGTCCTGAGATTCGTTGTCGTAATCAGACTCTCCTTGTGATGAATCAAAAACAGATGTTGACCTTCTAGAATATTTAATATTATCTAACATAACTGTGTAGCAATCTTCATGTTTAAAACTTCGACCAGTTGCTTCCTTGAAAAGCCTACGTACTTCTGCAAACTGGTGTTTCAATACAATGTTGTTAAAGGATATACAATCAAATAGATTCATGTAATAAGCATAAATAAACGAGTTGTTACCTTATTTTCGGGGCCCCATCCAGTATGATGTTCCCTTTCAACTTCACCCTCCTTTGCAGACATAAGCGCGACATCCTTACTTATAATTTGAAATCGTTTCTGAAGGGAGGTCCAACTTCGTTCTGGCATAGAAGGTATAGCTTCTTTCATCTGACATAGTATACGTGACCATAATGTTTCTTCACATTGATCAGTACCAATGCTACAATCTTGAGAAATAGACAAATGAATCGTACACATGGTAACATCTTCGAAAGACGAAAAATTTGGACCTCGGGGTTTTGATGGCGCCATTTTACTAATCTAATTCAAAACTTATGAAATAAGAACTAACTTTTGAATTTTCAACTCTACACAATGTATGAGTTTAGTAAAATGCCATTGGTTTAGTATCACATATATATAGGGTAAATATATAGCCGTTAAACGGTAACATATCAACGGCAACATATCAACGGTCAAATACAAGCGGACCGTTGGGATCGCGCCCAGCTCCTAGCGGAGCCTTGGCCCCTCGCCCAGACACAAGCGGTCCCTTGGGGTCTCGCCTGTCTCTCCCACCACAAGCGATATCCCAATTTACCGCCCAACCCAAGCGGAGACTTGGCCCCTCGCCCAACTCCAACGTTGCCTTGGGACCTCGCCCAACTCCAAGCGGACCCTTGGAGTGCCGCCCAGGTCCAAGCGAAGTCACTGAATCTCGCCCGTGTATTGAAATTTTAGGCGAAATCTCTGCTTTTCGCTTATGAGTGGGCGAGCTTCTAGTTACTCGTCTGGTGGAGCGAAAGTTTAGCGTATCGCTTGAGCTGGCGAAATGTCAACCCTTCGCCCGTGTTTTTAAGCGAGATGCTGGTCCGTCGTCTGTTCACAAGCGAGGGAGTAGAGTTTCGCTCGACTATAACTTTTGATCGTCGATCAGCGACTTCTTTTAATCCTGAACAGTGATTTTCAACGATTATAAATCAAATTTAATCGCACCGCTGCGGTTGATTTTCAACGATCATCGATCAAATTAAATCTTTGATCTTTAATTTGATCGATGATTGTGGATGCTCTAAGCCCTTAAAACCCAAAGACTGCAACTCCAATAATAGAGTTATTTTAAAAGTGTTCTGGAGCCCTTGTTTGAGTAGGTGTGCTGGGTGAACATAAGGCAAGTCCCAATCTTAAATTTGAAAGCAAGTGGATTGGCAATTGTGGTTTTTTCACCGTGGAAAAATTCATTTTACTACAGAAAGTAAGAGACTCTATTGAGAGGCATAGACTATACAGCTTGGCAAATCTAGCGTAAAATGTACAACTTTCCGTAAATCATTCATCTTTTGGGATAAAAAAATTTGGGCCCTGAACTTTATTGTCAGTTTGAGAAGGTTGAAAACCAGAAGCCATGATAGTACCAAATAAGTAAGATTAAAAAGATGTCTGATTTAAAATGAGTTTAGATGAAATATTAGAGCAGCTGGACCAACTAGCCGTTAGTGCATTGATGTTGGCCGAGCGGTAAAGACTGCACGACTGAGTGGCATAGTCTATGTTGAGCGGCGTACTCTCTACGCAATTTGTGAACTAGCATATTTGGTAGTTTGCCAAGTAAGTTTGATGGTTTGGCGAGTCCATAGTGGATGCAAATCGGTAAATCTTCCTAATGGCCAAATCCACAAGACTTGCCCATAGTTTGGCAGGGGTTTGGCTCCTTGCAACAACCACAACCAAGAGCAGATGTATTTGTGTTTCTGTAGATGTAAAAGTTAGAAGTAAAATATTTTACTTATATAAAAAAGATACTCTTTTGCCGATACTGCTATAATACAACGATAAAATCAGTGATAATAGCATCGATTTGAGTTCAAAGTTCAGTTTAAAATTTGATTTTCAAACTAATTTTTAATTTTTTTACTTAATTAAATCAAAGTTATTTTTTATGTGTTATTTAAACACCTTTTGTGCTGTAGTTAGAAGTTTATAATGCGAACTTGGTAGTCCCCGGAAAACTTCATTTACCTTTCCAATAAAAAAAAAAAAAAAGAAAAAAAAAGAAGAAGAAGAAGGTGAGAATAGTGAAGTATCAAGGAGAGAACATTCATACGCAGAAGTAATAAGTTATATGCCGGTGGATGAGAGCTACTTCAAAGTTAATGTGAACCTCTGACCATGAATAAGGTGACTTACAAATATACAGTTTGTCATTTATGATTTTAGGTAGGGAAATGCCAAAATGGTAAGACATCATTTCTGTGCTCTCAGGATGTAAATATGTATATGTCGCTTCACATCCAATCAACCATATATGAGTCTGTCTTTCTATATTCTAGTTGTTGCTGTGGTCCATATATAACAGGTCAATTTTACAACAGCCAGTTAGCCACATCACTTGTTTCTTTAGCAGTTTAGCTATCAAGGAAGGAGTACTAAAACCACATCTCTAATTTGCCATTATTGCAAACAATTTGACTCATAAAACTGTTTTAGAATGACCATTATAACAAGAAATTAAGGACAGTTAGCTGTTGGGAACCATTGAAAATAAGCAACATTAAGTTGTGAATACTATATGAGTTGAATTTAGGAAGATCACATCCTTATAGGATGATTAACCTGCCAGCACTCCTCCTTTGAAGGTTTCATGGATAAAGTGGTTATGATTATTGCCCATTACTGTCACACCAGTAGCAAACCAAAAAAAAAAAAAAAAAAAAAAAATCTTCACCATAAAAATCCTTATATCACTATGTGTCAATCACTCATTAGTTATACATAGTTCTCGTGTGTGATCCATCATTTCCAAAAAGATTGATCATTCTCAGGTTGGGATTTAAATGGCCTCCATATAGTAGCGTAAGATTTTGGCGTATAACTAGCAAAACCGGGCAAAGGCAACCCTGTAAATCTATTTTTCTTAATATAGGCAAAGCTCGGTCTGTCCCCTGAATGTGCACCAGCCAGCTGGGGTGGCTCCATCGCTATAACTCAACTCGCCCCAGTCCCATTACAACATCGTACCGTACACTCCATTTCATACACTAGTCTAGGAGGGGGTATTAAATGAGTTTTACAGGGTTGAACTTGACCCTCCCATATGGGGAGGAAATAGGGATCCAAGTAGCTGTTGAAAGTTGAAACCAAATGATTTTGCTGCTCATCTATGTGATGTTTTTTGTTTCTCATAATTTTGGCATGTTGTCAATGGCTAGGATGCAACACATATCTATTCTCACACACAAGGAAAAATTACCATTATATGATTTAACATTTATCTGTTTTGAGATGATTTTGAAGATTCATGACGGAAATCAACAATTGAGGTGTTGGGGAAAATTGATCCATAATAGTAACATTCTATCTTATGATCTGCAGGATAAATACTTATGTCCATTGTGTCAAAAGTGCAAATGAATAGCTGTTATGATGCTTATGGTGAATTGATAAAATCAACACCACAACTTTCCAATGTAGTTGATAAAATTCTTACAGAACAATTTCCTGGACGAAGAAAATAAGTTCTTACAGAAGAAGAAAAGGGATAGTACAATCAGGGCCGTAAATTAGAATTGTAATTAGTAATTTGCTCCAATATGGCAGTCGAATCCATATTTTTTGCTTGCGTGTGTGTTGCGCCTAAGCAGCATGGCCTTGACGCACGAGTATTTTACATGCGGCTTTTGCCATGGTAATGGTGCTTTTTGGTTTGTAGGTTTACAACTAGGGCTTTATATGTACAGTTTGGTACGGTTTTGGATAAAACCAATGTTGGATACAATAATTAAAAATAAAGAAAATTAAATAAACAAAGGTTGTTGATACTTAGCTCTTAACATAAGTGATTCGTCAAAATGAATGAGCTTCTCGTATCTCAGCAACATCAAGATGGTATGTAAGAAAACTTTGGAAAAACAGAGTGAGTCACGTGTTCAACACACTGTCCTTAAGATATTAGCGCCCGGCTACACTCAAGAGTGATGCTATAACCTTCACAGGGCGGATGCCTCCTGGATAAAACACCCTACTACACCTACTACCAGCACTCGTAGTAGATTATTCTTTTGGTCTCTCCAAAAATATGAAGAAACCCTTTTTCCTTGGATGTCAAAATAGGTTGAGAAAAATTTGTTTATGTAATCTCTTAATACAACTTAAGAAGTGGAAGCTCCTCGATGTGGGACTAAAGTGGTTCATTCACAAAAGAAAACAAAGGAAAAACCAAAACACATAAAGTGACAAATAGATCAGGATCTCGAACCCAAATAGGCACAATATTTTATATTTTAATAAAAGATTTAAAACTCATTTGTTTAGCCGTTGTTTTCCAACAACCAAAACCAAAACGATGAGTAACTATTTTTAAGTTTTTGAAAACCGTGCCAAACCATTTAATAAATGGTTTGGTTTTGTACCAAACCAAAACGGTTCGGTGTGAAACCATTGGTTTTTTCAAAAATAAAAATAAAATTAGTAGCTAGTATACATGAGTCACAATAATATAATTCATACCTCGTACACGGTTAGAAAAGTCTGTCATAGTATACACTTGTTAATGAGTATCTGCATGACATTTTATTAAAACTATCACTTGTAAACAAATAATTAAAGGATGTAATTGTTTCTGTTTATAGGGTGTGGAGTGGATTTGGTTGACTAAATTTAATATTATCTTGTTCGAGATTAGACTTCCACTATACAAATAATCATAAAATGAAAAGAATAAAATAAAAAGTGAAGAGAAGGGAGTGGAAATAATTAGGTTAAGCCATATACTAATGGTTATAAACGAATAATCTAATAACTAATATTTACGGTTTTACCAACGGTCTTTCGGTTCGGTTTTATGCTAAACTAGAATCATACCAAGATCAACGGTTCTTCAACAAATTAAAACCATATCAAACCATTAAATAGATGGTACAGTTTGATTTATGCTTAAACGGTATGATATAATACGGTTTTATGATTTATATTATACCATGTACAACGTTATTTATAATTCACTCTTTTATTTAAGTGTTTCAAAGAGCACATTTTTGGGCTACATACATGGTCTTTTTGGGGAGCTACCCAATAAGACAACATAAATAATAATGAAGCAAATTCCAGTAACACTTAGTTACTTGATGGTGGAAAATGTCCTTCATCATCGGCTAAGTTGGCATGTGCTCAACCTATCCGATTATATGAAAAAAATCAAAAATTGATTGTGGACCTAGCCGATTGTAATATGTTCTTGAATTCGAAGAACAAAATTCATAATTGGCTAAGCCAACCCAATTGAATGGGTGGTAGGGTAATTTTGAAACACATGATAATTTTAGTATTTCGATGCTCCTAGAGTATTCCTTATACCATTACCTTGTATTGCAATTACCCAGCTACCTCCCTACAAAAACCATGCACCATTCAAAAGCCGTTTGTTTTGAAGTTGCTTCACTTGGGCCATTGCATAAGGTAGTTGTAGTTATGAAAGAAAGGACTCCTTTTAGAACTATTTTAAACTTAATATGGTTAGCGCGACATGGAGCCCAAGACATCTGAAAGCGCAGCAAAAAGTACAAATTTGTTTTAAGAGCTGCTGGAATTTTAGAGGGCTACCTGAAGATGAATCTACCTTGGTATTGGGATAAGAGGTGTCTAAAACTTGTAAAATAGTTGTTTTATCTCTTTTTTAAAATAAAATAAAATAACCTTATCCGTTTTTACTTCAAAATTATTATTTTATTTTCCTTGTTCTGTCGTGTAAATGGGAAAGAGAACTACTCATTTTAAGGACGAGTACTCATACTCATTAATTTCTATGGAAGATGAATTACATGCCCGTCTACAATTATGTTGAATATGAATTCCCTAAATGTATATAGGTTTCATAATATCTATGGCTAGGAAATGTTGAAGTCCTGTCTACAGTGAAAAGTTCATTATTTCTAGTAGTAGACAGTTATGTTCTTCACAAATTAATAACTAAATTACACACAACTAAGAAATGGCGTCGTATGACCTAGCCGTCGTATAAACAACTTATTTTATGTCAAAACTCTGCGGACTGTAGGTTGTGTTTTCTAGCCTTGTATAAATCTTTTTTTTTGTGTCAAAAGTTTTCTCATCGTAGGTTGTGTTTCCAGGCCGATTATAAATCTGGACACAAATATCAGTGAAATTATCTTGATTTTCTCATCTATGATAAGTAATTCATGATTTTGCAGCCGTACACTACAAGAAAACTTGGCTTTAACAACTATGTTCTTACCAACTGCAAAGTTGGTGAAACCCTTTAGCAACATTTCTTTAGCAACTAAAATATTTTACGCACAGCTACTAGCTTTCAACTACCGCAGTTTAGCAAATTGGAAATCGAATTTTTTTATAAGTAGCCCCAAATTGGAAATCAAATTTTTTTATAAAATTTCAACATTTTGTACAATTACAATCGGTAGTTTAAGAATTTCTTAAACTACCGATTATCAGAAGTCGCCCCAAATTGGAAATCGAATTTTTAAAAAAAAATTCAACATTTTGTACAATCACATTCGGTACTTTAAGAAATTCTTAAACTATCGATTATGATAAGTAGCCCCAAATTGGAAATCGAATTTTTTTACAAAATTTTAACATTTTGTACAATCACAATCGGTAGTTTAAGAATTTCTTAAACTACCGATTATCATAAGTGGCCCCAAATTGGAAATCGAATTCTTAAACTACCGATTATTATAAGTGGCCCCCAAATGGAAATCGATTTTTTTTTTTTAATTTCAACATTTTGTACAATCACAATCGGTAGTTTAAGTTCTTAAACTACCGATTATCAGAAGTCGCCCCAAATTGGAAATCGAATTTTTTTAAAAAATTTTAACATTTTGTACAATCACAATCGGTAGTTTAAGAATTTCTAAAACTACCGATTACGATAAGTAGCCCCAAATTGGAAATCGATTTTTTTTGTAAAATTTCAACATTTTATACAATCGCAATCGGTAGTTTAAGAATTTCTTAAACTACCGACTATGATAAGTAGCCCCAAATTGGAAATCGAAATTTTTTGTAAAATTTCAACATTTTGTACAATCACAATCGGTAATTTAAGAATTTCTTAAACTACCGATTATGATAAATAGCCCCAAATTGGAAATCGATTTTTTTAAAAAAATTTCAACATTTTGTACAATCACAATCGGTAGTTTAAGAAAATCTTAAACTACCGATTATCAGAAGTTGCCCCAAATTGGAAATCAATTTTTTTTTTTAAATTTCAACATTTTGTACAATCACAATCGGTAGTTTAAGAAAATCTTAAACTACCGATTATCATAAGTGACCCAAAATTGGAAATCGAATTTTTTTGTAAATTTTCAACATTTTGTACAATCACAATCGGTAGTTTAAGAATTTCTTAGACTATCGATTATGATAAGTAGCCCCAAATTGGAAATCGAAATTTTTTGTAAAATTTCAACATTTTGTACAATCACAATTGGTAGTTTAAGAAAATCTTAAACTATCGATTATGATAAGTGGCCCCATATTGGAAATCGAATTTTTTTGTAAAATTTCAACATTTTGTACAATCACAATCGGTAGTTTAAGAATTTCTTAAACTACCGATTATCATAAGTGGCCCCAAATTGAAAATCGAATTCTTAAACTACCGATTATCATAAGTGGCTCCCAAATGGAAATCGATTTTTTTTTAAAAATTTCAACATTTTGTACAATCACAATCGGTAGTTTAAGTTATTAAACTACCGATTATCAGAAGTCGCCCCAAATTCGAATCGATTTTTTTAAAAAAATTTCAACATTTTGTACAATCACAATCGGTAGTTTTAAGAATTTCTAAAACTACCGATTATGATAAGTAGCCCCAAATTGGAAATCGATTTTTTTTGTAAAATTTCAACATTTTGTACAATCGCAATCGGTAGTTCAAGAATTTCTTAAACTACCGATTATGATAAGTAGCCCCAAATTGGAAATCGAAATTTTTTGTAAAATTTCAACATTTTGTACAATCACAATCGGTAATTTAAGAATTTCTTAAACTACTGATTATGATAAGTAGCCCCAAATTGGAACTCGATTTTTTTTAAAAATTTTCAACATTTTGTACAATCACAATCGGTAGTTTAAGAAAATATTAAACTACTGATTATCAGAAGTTGCCCCAAATTGGAAATCGATTTTTTTTTTTAAATTTCAACATTTTGTACAATCACAATCGGTAGTTTAAGAAAATCTTAAACTACCGATTATCATAAGTGGCCCAAAATTGGAAATCGAATTTTTTTGTAAATTTTCAACATTTTGTACAATCACAATCGGTAGTTTAAGAATTTCTTAAACTATCGATTATGATAAGTAGCCCTAAATTGAAAATCGATATTCTTTATTTAACATTTTGTACAATCACAATCGGTAGTTTAAGATGATTATCAGAAGTTGCCCCAAATTGGAAATCGATTTTTTTTTAAAATTTTCAACATTTTTTACAATCACAATCGGTAGTTTAAGATTTTCTTAAACTACCGATTATCATAAGTGGCCCCAAATTGGAAATCGATTTTTTTTGTAAAATTTTAACATTTTGTACAATCACAATTTGTAGTTTAAGAAAATCTTAAACTACCGATTATCATAAGTGGCCCCAAATTGGAAATCGAATTTTTTTGTAAAATTTCAACATTTTGTACAATCACAATCGGTAGTTTAAGAATTTTTTAAACTATCGATTATGATAAGTAGCCCCAAATTGAAAATCGTTTTTTTTATAAAATTTCAACATTTTGTACAATCACAATCGGTAGTTTAAGTAAGTCTTCAACTACCGATTATCATAAGTTGCCCCAAATTAAAAATCGATTTTTTTTGTAAAATTTCAACATTTTGTACAATCACAATCGGTAGTTTTAGAATTTCTTAAACTATCGATTATGATAAGTAGCCCCAAAATTGGAAATCGAAATTTTTTGTAAAATTTCAACATTTTGTACAATCACAATCGGTAGTTTAAGAATTTCTAAAACTATCGATTATGATAAGTAACCCCAAATTGGAAATCAAAATTTTTTGCAAAATTTCATCATTTTTTACAATCACAATCGGTAGTTTAATAATCTCTTAAACTACCGATTATGATAAGTAGCTCCAAATTGGAAATCGAAATTTTTTGTAAAATTTCAACATTTTGTACAATCACAATCGGTAGTTTAAGAATTTCTTAAAATGTCGATTATGATAAGTAGCCCCAAATTGAAAATCAATTTTTTTTTGTAAAATTTCAACATTTTGTACAATCACAATCGGTAGTTTAAGAATTTCTTAAACTACTGATTATGATAAGTAGCCCCAAATTGGAAATCGAATTTTTTTGTAAAATTTTAACATTTTGTACAATTACAATCGATAGTTTAAGAAAATCTTCAACTACCGATTATGATAAGTGGTCCAAAATTAAAAATCGAATTTTTTTTGTAAAATTTTAACATTTTGTACAATCACAATCGGTAGTTTAAGAATTTCTTAAACTACCGATTATGATAAGTATCCCCAAATTGGAAATCGATTTTTTTTGTAAAATTTTAACATTTTGTACAATCACAATCGTAGTTTAAGAATTTCTAAAACTATCGATAATGATAAGTAGCCCCAAATTGGAAATCGAATTTTTCGTAAAATTTTATCATTTTTTACAATCACAATCGGTAGTTTAAAAATCTCTTAAACTATCGATTATAATAAGTAGCCCCAAATTGGAAATCGAATTTTTTTGTAAAATTTCAACATTTTGTACAATCACAATCGGTAGTTTAAGAATTTCTTAAACTATCGATTATGATAAGTAGCCCCAAATTGAAAATCGATTTTTTTTTATAAAATTTCAACATTTTGTGCAATTACAATCGGTAGTTTAAGAATTTCTTAAACTACCGATTATCATAAGTAGCCCCAAATTGGAAATGATAAGTAGCCCCAAATTACAAATTGAATTTTTTTTTATAAAATTTTAACATTTTGTACAACTACAATCGGTAGTTTAAGAATTTCTTAAACTACCGATCATGATAAGTAGCCCTAAATTGGAAATCGATTTTTTTTGTAAAATTTCAACATTTTGTACAATTACAATCGGTAGTTTAAGAATTTCTTAAACTACCGATTATGATAAGTAGCCCCAAATTGGAAATTGATTTTTTTTTTATAAAATTTTAACATTTTGTACAATTACAATCGGTAGTTTAAGAATTTCTTAAACTACCGATCATGATAAGTAGCCCCAAATTGGAAATCGATTTTTTTTGTAAAATTTTAACATTTTGTACAATCACAATCGGTAGTTTAAGAAAATCTCCTAAATCTCTTTAATAGGTAGGATAAATCCTTTACACATCCCTGTTTCTAGCGCCAAATTGTGACGATCATTTTTCTGATCTTTAATTTTTTTATGATCATTTTCATGATCACCACAACCAAAAATTGAAGTAGTCGAGAAAGATACAGAGAATCAAAATTGAGACTGACATCAAATGAAATTGGAAGCAATACACAATGATTTAACGTGGTTCGGCAAAGATTTGCCTACATCCACGGGTAAGGGAAATGATGTTCTTATTGATTGTTCTAAGTTACAGAAGAAAAGAGCAGTGCTTCCTCTGGGTAAGAAACCCAGCCAAAAAGAAGATCCCCACTCTCACACATTAAAATTGTATATAAAGTGGTGAAAAAAAAACCATTTTACTAAAAAGCCCACTTGCCACGTGTCGATGAAGTCCACCATGTGTCGTTAATGATACATCACATTCTGCCATGTGTCGATGATGATACACCATATTTCGCCATGTGTCGAAGAAGTATGCCACGTGTTGATAATGATTTGCCATGTGTCGATGATGATACACCACATTTTACCATGTGTCAAAGAAGTCCGCCACATGTCAATATTGATCTTATCCTTAAATGACCTTGTCTAATTTTGGTGCGGGCAAAATGGTGCAAAATGGTGCGGGCTTGCGGGCATAATGGTGCGGGCTTGCGGGCTGAGATGGTGTTGCGGACCATATGTTGCTGGCTTGACTATCTTTAGTTGCGGATAATGAAGACTTGAGCGGGCAAATGGCTTGAGCGGGAATTATATCATTCAAATGTTACTTCACCACTTTCGGGCACATTGATTGGTTGGTTTGAACTTGATTTTGTGCGGGAAAATGGTTTACTTCACCACTTGATGTTTACTTTATCGATAGTTAACAACTCTAATGTTGGTTTGCGCTGCGGACTTGTTACGAACCTGGGTTGCGCACAGTGGGCTTACGCTACGGACTTGAAGTGTTATGGGGTTGTCTGGGATTGCGGGCTAGATAGTGTTGCAGGAATTGCTAAAACTCAAGTGCTGCAAAGGTGCTTTTCTTGAGCGGGAATTGTTTCATTTAAAATGGTCACTTTGAATGTGGTGCGGACAAAGAGACTTGTTCTTGAAAAGATGCGGGCTCAATAATAGTCGCTTCTTCTTCTCTTCTATACGTAATTAGTATCAGTGATGTGGATGTGCAACTGTCGTTGCTGCCACGTGTTGGAGTAGATTTTTGGTACTTACAATATTCATAGACTTAAACAAGAAATTAGCATCTAATTCTCGAATTCAAATTTCTCAACTTCCCGTTGGTGATGGTCTCACGATGTGTATGCGTCTTTGCTGAAATACATTTGGCATCTAAATGTTAACGATATGTTTATTTTGTACATGTATTGTTCTGTTTAAGATAACGTTATTCCTAGTTCATGTTTTCAACAATAGCTACTTGTTTCGATGCCAAATGTTTATATGCATTCGACAATATATGTAGAGAGTTTTTTCTTTTTGATCGAAAAAGGAAAAATATTTATTGATCAGAGAGGGGTACAAAAGGCTTGAACCGCTAAGGGGAAAAGAAACAGAATAAAAAATAGAAAAGAGAAAAAACTTGATAAGAGACAATCAAGCCAAAAAACCCAGAAAACCCCCCCAAACAAAAACAGATTAAGGAGGATTGAAGTAGACATTGACCCAATTCTCAACAACAGCTTGAAAGTTAACCTCTTCAAAATCTTTGATAACTAAAGCCCATTGAAATAAACTGTATTTCACCGTGTGGATAACTTGATTAGAAGTTTGAGATTTTCCAGTGAATATTCGAGCATATCATCTATGTAGAGAGTTAGTCAACAATCGCTAGTTACTTCTTTTACTGTGGTGTAGACTTTGGTGGTGGTGGTTGTGGCAAATCAGATTCTGTTAATTAAGGACATAACAACTCATTGTGTATTCAACAACCAAATTATCATACTCATTTTATGCTTAATTTTCTTTATTTTCAAATAAGTGTGATACTAGAAAATAAACAAGATTTACATCTATAGTCTATGCTTATATACACCTGATGACAAGAACGGATGGGATCCACAGCGTAAACGGAAAACTAAATTTTAGGCTTTTTTTTCTTATAAAATTTTTATTTTTAAATTACAAGATATACAGGATAATAGGATGTCCGAGGAAACTGAACCTAATTTTCTATAAACTAAGTCTCGTTTTAAATTACAAGCTGCGCCAAATATGCATACTTATATCGTAGAGAAGATTATGTGGAGTTGGTTGTATTTTGGTCTGAGGGGTAGAACCATTTATAGCTATGTAATTTAGTTTTGAAGGTTAAATTAAGTAGTAAATTGTAACCAGCCTGATTTTTAATAAAAAATTTAAAAAAATTGTGAAAGAATTTACGTGAAGAGATACGTGGGTAGTACAGATATGAGTAACGCCCAAGCGAAAAAAAATATGACAATGCATTTATACTTGATGGTCATGTTTTAACCAATGAAATGTAATCAACATAGAATCTTTGCATAAAAAAAGTAATTACTTGGATTCTTTGTGGGCTTTTTAGTCGGGCTTGTATTCTATCTAAAAATAAAAGAAGCAAAAATAAAAACGTACCCCATCCGAGAAATTACAATTTTTGTTAGCAAATTAATACTCATCACCCCGCATAAGAAAGAAACTAATTAAACTATGTCAGTTTGAGTGCAGCAGCCTAAAAATCTTTTATCCAGACCAACTAATACCGAATTTTTAGTAAAGTAACCTAAAAATCTTCTTTTCTTTGTCCTAGCGGCAATCAAAATGGGACGTTTATTAAAAGTCCAACAAGGCTAACCAGTGATTTGTTTTTAGCACTATGAATGTATTTGTCGAATCCTTTCCATGTCTATCAAAATAAAATAAAATAAAATATGAGTTGAAAAGAAAGCTGACTTTGTGTTTTTATTCACTAATCTAAACGCCTCCATGATAAATCAAATCATTTAATCATTTAAGTCAAGTTTAGCTTGGAACGGATATATATTAAGTATGATTAACTTAGATATTAAGCTGGTTGAGCCCATATCTGATACTGAAGTCAAGCTCTACTTAGATATTCCTTAAACTTCTTGTAATGGTATTGTCTAACGGATACATATCGATGGTAACAAATTTAGTTGATAATTTGGCATTTTAAGCGTAATTTAATCCGCATTGTTCATGTCTGATTGACTGATTTTCGGACAATAACAACTACGAGCATGAGACATACTCGCGGCAAGGTAGGCAGATTCAAGCAGAGTCATGAGACTGTAAGGACTACAGACAAGTCAGAAACAATGTGTACCTTGAAACGAGATGGGACCAACCTTGGATCAAAAAAAAATGCCCTATTTGATGTGTCAATAATATGGAATTGAGCTAACCACTACATAACTTTTGTTTTTTATTTTGTGCAGTTGTGAATAAATGAAGTGGCATGCTCGTTCAGTTTTAATGTATCAGACCACAAAAAAGAAAACAAAATTCGTATGTATATTTTGCACTTATATGTATATTCAGTAACCATAGCAGATGCAAAGATTTTGATCCAAACATCCAGAAATTTTATTGCATCTCATTGGTTTTTAAAAATTAGCAAGAATATCTTTTTTTGTTTCTATATAAATGTTACCTTCCGTTTTCTCATTTTAATTTAAAAATATATTAAATTTAAAAAAATTATAATGATATTTTTTTAGAAACGGAAAAAATATTAATTACATGAGTAAGATGTTTGAAGGAATTGTACCTCTAAATATTTTGTTTGGGGCTTTTTCTGCGATGTTATGAGAAATGCAAATAGATAAACAAAGAGTACTTGTAATAATTGTAGGTAGATATAGCACCAAATTTGCTCCTTCCGTTGATTTTATTATTTTTGTACACTTGTTCGTTTAAGCTTTTAAATTTTGCTCATCAATTGGGTTTTAAAAAAAGCCATTAGACGGGTGGGAGAGCAGTCTAGTTAAATCAGGGATGCATCCAGATTTCTTTTTTAGATAGGGATGGACTGTCATTGATTGTTCAGGCGGTCGAAGACCGTGGTAAATATTTTTAGAATCATACAATCAGTGGACAAATATAAAATTAAGGTTTATAGAAAAAAATAATTATATTTAAATAAAAAATGGGCTTTATTTTTCTCGTAATATGGCTGAAACTAAACTATATGGGCTAGAAATAAATTAGCTAATCTTACTAATGGGTTGAAGTAAAAATTTTAATAGGTCAAAATCAGAGACAAGCTATAGTCTCATTTAGCCCCTCTATAGATTCATCCCTACGATAAATGCTAATAACGAGTTGTAAAAGACATGTGGCAACGAAAATATGGAGCAAGCAAGAGACAAGCGCTGCAGTACAAGCCCATCTCATGTACCAAGTCAAGATGCTAGCGGGAGCCGGAGATGGATCCTTGTAAATTCTATAAAAGATGGCTTAACAAAGAAGGGATTAATCTATGAAGTGGGGAGGGAGAGATAGAGGGACTGTAGTGAATGTTAAACTGTCAATTCCTGTATTCGTTCATCTAGGCTAGAATCGGTGATCAACCAATCCCTATGTAATCGTTCATCTAGGTTAGATTGGAACTGGTGATCAACCTATTGTAACTTCGACAATTCGTAGTAAAATCCAAACTCAACACCCCATGGATGTAGATTTCGTTGAACCACGTAAACTATATATGTCATTTACTTTCATCACTTTGCAATTATTATATGTTATTTATCTAGGTTACCTTTATTCCACTATCACCGGATAGTTTAATTTTTCTTGAGTTACCTGCGAACCTCAGTTAGATCTACTAGTTGAGTTTTAGTGGTTACACTGAAAGAGAGCCAAACGGTTCACAAAACATTAACTTACGGATATAATAAGAACCCGACCATGGGGGAACGAGAACACCCCGGATAAAAAAACAAAAGAACACAAAACTATAAGAGAGTTGGGCTAGAGCTAAAGAAGAAGAAGAATATACACTAAGTGCTTGTAGTTTACTGGTATTTATTGAAGTCTATGGACCAAACTAATCTTGAAACTCGGCTTACAAGGTTAAGGATGTCCGCAGGATCTTAAATTGCTTATCTAATGTGGGACTAATCTCAATACGCCCTCTCACGTGTGGCCTTTTTAGATCTAATACGTGGACATTAAATCGGGTGACGTGGATTAGAAGTGCGGTCAAATAGCTCGTCACAAGTTGCCTACTCTGATACCATATTAAAGTCCATTGGCCTAACTAACCTTGAAAACCGGCTTAAAAGGATAAGGTTGTCCAAGGCTTATTAACTGTAGGATCTTAAGTTGTCCATCCAATGTGGAACTAATCTCAATAATATTTAATCACGTAAATGGTAAATCTAATTGATTAATTTTATTTGCTCAAGCTTCGCTTGAATTCAATATTAAGTGTGCTCAACTTAGACTTAGTTTTTGTCATGCTCCATAATTCAAGATTCAAGCTCATTCACGTCACCTTGATTCAAGCACTATCTCTTATCATTGTCCAAGGTTGAATCTTGAAAGCCCCAAATGGTTGAATTCAAAAAATATGAGTCGTTAGATTTTAAAATTTAAAGAAAATCTGATGGTTAATAATAGAAGCGTCAAATGATTGGGTGCATATAACATAACCTTTAAATGTTTACTTCAAACATAAAACCTATTGACTCATAATTAACCTCGTGTTTTGAGGGCGACTTAAAAAGAATTTGGGGCGACTTGTTTATACTCATCCAATAGATGTGGCTATGAGATAGCCTAGCGGTAGGTAAAAATACCTATATACCCTTTCACTAATAAGTATAAAACCTAAAGCTAAACTCATTTCATTTCTAACTACCGGTTGTGAGAAAAACTTTCTCTTCTTCTTCTCTTCGTTTTATCTACCGAATGTGCGAAATAATTTCCTCGTGAAAATTTCAAAACCAATTCATCGTATCATCGTTAATCGCCATACCAAATCATCGTCGATATTTCAATCTAAAGATGGCTCGACAGAAACAAACAAGTCGTCAATCTGATAATAGCAATTGACCAAATTTTGAAGAACATAGTGAAGAAGATGAAGAACACGAAGAAAACGAAGATGATGATCTGGATACGGAGACTGATTCTGACAATCAGCCTCTCCGAAACTATCTGACGGCTCCAAAAAGGTAAGGGTTTTCTATTATTTGATATAATCGGTAGTTTTAGTGTTTGTATTTATCTACCAATTCGGTAGTTAATTTTTTTATATAACTACTGATTATGTTAGATGGTTTCATGTAGAGGAATATAGTTTTGAATTAATCGGTAGTTTCGTATAGGTTTAAACTCCAGATTATGAAAGTTCGGGATTCCTCAAGCACATCACCTATAATCGGTAGTTAGAATTAGTCATTATCTACCAATTGTCTTTCTGTACCAAAATTTAGGCTTAATCGGTAGTTAATTTTTTTTCATCTAACTACCGATTATATTACATGGTTTCAATCGGTATATAATCTAGATCCCGAGCTACCGATTATGAATAATCGTTTGTTAGTTTTTTTATTTGACTACCGATTATATGTGTGTCCCTAACTTAGAGTTTTATGTTCCAATTTTTATGCATAATCGGTTGTTAGTTTGTTTATTTGACTAACGATTATGAACAATCGGTTGATTTTTATGTATTTTTTTTACCGATTATATAGTGATTAAACGGTGTCTTCATGGAAATAATTGTTCTTTATTTTGTTTTTATAGGAAAGGCGAGCTAAGCAAGCCCAAGATACAATTGTTTCGGGGCCTCGTCGTGAAGGGGGTAAGAAAGTAACAACTAGTGCAAGAAGAGAAAAGAGCGCTACTGGAATCTCTATCACCGAAGGAACCCAACCAAGTGTTCCAAGAGTTAGAAACCAAAAAGAAGGAGAACCAAGTGCTCCACAAGTTAGAAACTAAAAAGAAGGAGAACCAAGTGTTATACAAGGAGAAGGAAAAGGTACAAAGAAAGTAATTAAGAAGAAAGGAGGACACCAATTCCCCGCCTCTTTGAAGATGAAGGGTATTGAAGCAGGCTAAATCCCTGGGTTACCAAGAGATGGAGAAGATCTGTGATTTGGATACAAAGACTCTTGGGCCAAAGAAATTTATTCAAATGAGGCAATAATGATAAAACACCATTCTTAAGCTATTATGTTTTTATTCGTAGAAGTGTTAACCGCTATTCTAATTATTTTATAATTCTTCGTGTATATTAGGACCATTCTCATGCGATTCGTCTACTCAAACCTACAACTGCCGCAAGAAAAATGAAAGACTGGCCATTAGATGGTGAGTGTGAAAGGTTCAAGCAAATTATTTATCACTCGGGGTTATCTACTGTTGCCGAGAATTCAATGTTAGAGCATGACCGGGTGTCGATATCAGCCTTCATTGAGAGAATGTATCCTGAGACCGATACCTTCCACATGTCGTTTGGAGAGATGACGATCACCCCAGATGATGTAGTGAATATTCTTAGTCTCGGTGACCATGGTACAACCGTCAAGTTTGATTACGTAAAGCAGTTAAGCTGTGAACAACTTTATTTTTACACTTAGAAATGCCTTGGTTTGGATCGAGCGACATCCGCCATTGAGTTCAACCGGTGCTTTCGTTACAAAACTAGACAGTTCAGCATGGTCCACTTGATGAATATGTTCAAAGACACTAAGGATAAAGAAGAAATGAATCCAGAGTTTAGCGATGACGAAGTGAATGCTGCAGCCACTGCATATCTCCTATGTGTTTTGAGATGTGTTATTTTCCCCAATTGTAGTGGCAACCGGGTAGACGCCAACCTTCTACAACTATTGCATCCTCTCAATAAAGTTCGTGATTACTCGTGGGCCACCGCATGCCATGCATTCTTGATGGAAGAGTTAAGAAAGGCATCGAGGGAACAGTAGCCAAATTTCCGGGAATGTGAGCCTACTAATGGTATTTTGGTAACTGTATTGATGCTTTGATTGTTATTTATTTTTCTCTCTTTTAATAATTAATTTTCTCATACATGGTTTGATATGTACACTAGACATGGATCTATGACCACTTTCCGTTCCTCGAGTTGGCCAACGAGAATCCGATATGGGAGAAAGGAACACCCAGAGGAACAAAATACATCTTCGACAACAACCGTTCAAGGTCTAAGTAGCAGAAATTGATTTCTTTGAGGAGGAAATTAGACTTGATGACGTCCAAAGATGTATTCTTTAACCCATACAAGGAAGACCGAGCTAGTGGACATATAGCGGGAAGGTCTGAGTTGTCGTTTTATTATGGACCCTTGTGGCATCCCACATGATATATTATGTACAATTCCTCTTGGGTGATGCGTCAACTCGGTTATGTACAACAAGAACCTTTGAGTCACATGTGTGTCAAGTTCAAATTGGACGTAGAGAATTTTGTATGTGGTAAGGACTCTATCACAGTAGTTTACTCTGGTAACTCATCCGTTGATGATTGGAATAACAAGATGCAATATTTGATCAACGATGGGAGATATGTCAACCGAGGTGATGAAGTAAATCCAGGCTATATGGAATGGTACCAGGAGCATTCTCATCTTCATGTGATCCGTGAAGATAAAAGAAAGACCACCAAGGTTTGCGATTATATTTGTATCATCAAAGACAAACCTTCGGGTTATGAAAGGCTGGTACTTAATGTTCTCTCCGTTTGATTTTAATATTACGGCTTAATATTTTAGATAATAATCGTTTGATTGTTATTGCATAAAAACAGAAAAATAGGTTTGCGTTTTTCTCCAAGAAGATTACTGGGTGTATAAAGGTGGGAGTGCCTTTATCAATTGAGAAGATGAAAGAGCATAAAGACCTAATATATAACATTGATAATGAAGCTTATGCAAGTAAGTTTGGGGAGAAAGCTTTGAATAAGCCTAAGAGGCCAGCAGCAAAGCCCTGTAAAAGATTTCGTGGTTCATCGAGTGTTGATGGTGAAGCCAATGTCTCTGATGCTGAAAGATATGTCCCTGGTACTCGTCGTCCTCGTACAAAAACCAAGAAATCTAGAAATTAGATTGTGGTTTTCTTGTTAGAGAATATCATTTTCAATTGATGCAAGAAACTTGTTTAATGCTCTAACATTATGTTTACTTTATGGATGATGAATGAATTACTTTATGGATGATGAATGGATTTTATGTTCTTTTTGTGAATTATCGATTGATTTGCAAGAGATTCATTTTTAATAAGTAACTTTGTTGAAATTTTACATTACAATCGGTAGATAAGTGGTTCGCATCACCTACCGATTAAGCATGTTGATCTATAATCGGTAGATAACTATCTACCGATTACACCTACTGATCTAAAATCGGTTGATAATTATCTACCGATTACACCTACTGATGGAACTGCTTGGTTTCTGGACACATTTTACATTATAATCGGTGGTAAAAAAAATTCTACCGATTATAGAGTATGAAAATGTTGGAAATTTGATAATTTTTTCAATTTTGAATTTGGGGCAACATATACAATCGGTAGTAAATTTTTTTTTAGACTACCGATTATGGAGTATAAATATTTTCGAAATTTGATAGTTTTTTCAATTTTGAATTTGGGGCAACATCTATAATCGGTAGTAAATATATTTTCTTAGACTACCGATTATGGATGAAGCAAATTTTGGAAATTTAAAATTTTCAATTTCGAATTTTGGGAAACATCTATAATCAGTAGTAAATAAAGTTTTATAGACTACCGATTATACCTGTTGAGTACAATCGGGTGTTAATTATGTACTAATTAAGATGATGGAACTGATTGGTTTCTAGACACATTTTACATTACAATCGGTAGTAAATACATTTTCTTAGACTGCGGATTATGTTTCGAATTTGGGCAACATCTATAAACGGTAGTAAACAAAGTTTCATAGACTATCGATTGTATAAATTGGAAGGTAATGGTGATCCTAATACTTCCGATTGTTTATATTCGCTATGTAGGCGCTATGTGCAATTCTATCCGAGGCGGGGAGAAAAATGTATGCACAATGGTGTAATGAGTATGAGTTATTTGGAGAGTATTCACGAACATTTTTGTGTTGACACCGGTAACCCCAATAATCGTAATAAGGCTGATCTTTTTTGTCGATTTAATTGCATAAGCAGAAGTTGATCCATTTGTGAATTTAACTTATCTTGTCAATCAATATCGTTTGAGGGGTGAAACTAATGATGAAGTTATAGCGAGATCTCTCGAGGAATGACGACGATGGAAACGATCAAGTTTCCGTTACGAAGCTCATTTCAATATGCTTAAGGTGATGGAAAGATTTAACCCGTTTAAGGTTCATCCACGCCGCTTAAGGTGAAGGGCGTTCTCCAAGACAGAATATGAATCATGGAATAATTACCATGGGTACATAATCGGTAGTTAGAATATACTATTATCTACCGACATAAAGTTCTTTGGATTCTTTCATTGAATTTAAAGACATAAAGTAGATCATAACATTACACTTGATTAGTTTTGATGCCTAATTGACCAATAGTTGTCATCAAAATACTCGTGATCAAAATATTTTTCATTTTCTTTCAATACATCATAGCATGCAAAATGCGTGAACTTTATGCCATACATATCCCTATGGTCCTTAAGAGCATGAAGAGTCTGAAAAAAGTAATGAACAATATGTTAGTATTATATAGAGATATAAATTGATTTGACTAATATATATTTGAGATATACTTACAGATCCACTGATGTCGAGCTCAGGGAAAATAAACTTGACGTTGTAAAAATCAGTTCTAAAACAATCACAACGGTCATACAGTTGTTCGAATCTATCCCTAACCACGTTCCATGTTCTTCCACCTCCATTTCCATCTAAACCCACAAAAACTTGGAAAACCCGGTTCCAAAAAGCTTCTACGGTTTGAGAAGAGTTAATTTTTAGATGAGAATCATGCTTCGTGGTAATCACCCACACCCGAACAGTTGCAACATCTTCCTTGGTGGACCAGCTAGTAGCCATGTTTAAGAAGTGTGAGGTTTTTGAGAAGATGAAGAAAAATGAGTTAGTTTGAGAATTGTGGGGTTTTTTGTGAGAGAAGAGTTCCTTTTATATACATTAAGCACCCAAAGGCTAGTGTAACGGCGAATTTTTTAACAAATTTGTTCGTACACTGTTCAAACGGCTCTTTATTCCTGCCAAATAGGGTAAAAAATCGGTTATAATTCTGTAAAATCGTTAGATAAGTTTTGATACTTTCTACCGATTGTGGGTTTTTGAGAACAATCGGTAGTTAATTATGTTCCCGTACTACTGATTATAACAAGACAAGTTCTGTACAAAAAAAAAGTATAATCAGAGGATTAATTTGTTACAAAATAACCGATTACAGTGGAATCGGTAGATAAATTTGATCTTTAAACTACCGATTACAAAGTGCAAAATTTTTAAGTTTAATTCAGTTCTGGCTAAAATCACAATCGGTAGATATGTGATTTTACAAACTACCTATTCTAAATCGATAGATAAAAAATTTCATCTACTACCGATTGTGAAAGATGAAGAGTTAGAAATTTTAAAAGTTTTGAGAAATTCATTTTTGGGGCGAAAACTATAATTGGTAGATAGTAATTATTCTAAACTACCGATTATGAAATCAAAATCCGAAGAAAATTCAATTTGGGGATTTTGTTTAATCGGTAGTCATCATTCTTCATGAGACACCGATTATACTATAATTTTGGCACAGGCGTGTATAATCGGTAGATATGGTACTCCATTATCTACCGATTCTGGGACGTCCATTGCATTAAATGCATGCAAAAATGAATTTTTTTTGTTAACGATCACAAAACATTGCATTAATATTTGTCTATCCAATGTTCAAAATATATGTTCAAAATCATATAATCAACTAAACTACTCACCATCCTCGGTCAAATCAATTGGGTCATTGACAAAGTTTGTTAAACGATCCCAACGCTCCATGTTGGGCTCGTATTGCTTCAACCACTCCCTGCAACGGTTAGTTGAGAAGTAACCCGACCACCTACTCAGTGGAGGTAATGGACAATCTTCTGTTAACATTAAACCCATAAAATGGTTGCTATTAACAAATGCCATAATGATTCGTCAATCCTTGACCACGGATCTTTAATCTTTGTTAGAGCGTCAATAGTGTACCGAAGGCGTCTTTAGAGTATACCGAATATAGCTATTCTTCTTCTGACATAACAACGCAATTTAAATCAATATCCAAAAGAAGTGTTACATAAACTCGAACCAACTATGTTGCATCTAGACCGAGAATTCAAGTATTATACGTCATTAGTCCGATCCTTTGTAGGAACTACCCGACCGACTCATCACAAACCGACATCGTCATTTCAATATAGAATTCCTTTGAACTCTTGTTCTCTAACATTTATATCTCCTTCTCTCATCATTTCAATATAGAATTCCTTATCCTCCAATAGTTGGGCGGACATCTTATTTCTTAAATATTTCCATTGGGTGATATTCTCGGTAATCGCCTCACTAAAGTCTCATATTTATTTCGAAGCAACGTGAAAACCATAGTTGCCATCCCCATCGACATCGTCGGTGGACAAAACAAATGGTATAATGAGTAGAGGGAGTTGTTCCAAATACTCATCGTTTATTGTATACGTACCTCGATTTTGTCTTTCGTGTATAGGTTGAGTTTGATTAACTTGAGAAGGAATCGTAGAGACCTTAGATTTAACTTGTTGTGAGCTTGGTCCACCATGATTCTTCATTGGACGACCCCTTTTCCTTGGAGCCGGCATATCCACAGCTTCAGTATGTTCATGCCTAGAAAGCCCTCGTTGACTAGATAACCATTCCTTTTTTTTTTTGAATTGACCTTGGCTTCTCGGTATTCGGTCTACCCATCGCCTTTCCTTTCATTGGTTCTTCAAAAAACTTTAGAAAGGGGTGAAGGGATTCCTCTAAATGGTGCATGAATATTTTCTTTTGTGTCCCATTTGACGTAGAGTAACGCTTGAGTATTCGTGCAAACATTTCCTTCCCCATGAACGACGCACCATCAACCACCGGGGTGTTTGGAGTGAAAGATAATTGCTTCCAAAAGGGATGGATATCATTAATGTTAATCACTTCAACATACCTACCAAGCATGTGACGACACGGGAATCCAATACCTATCATCGTCTTACAATTGTAAACCTTAGTATCATCATCATGATCTCTATACAACTCCAATTGTTGTATCATGAAACTTATTGTCCACCAAGAAACTTTGTAAACTATACCCCTTAGAAGATTTTTATGTTTTAAATGTGCCAAGGGGAATCTATGCCGACTTTTTTCCATTGAACCATAAATCTTAGTGAGGTCACGATTGGTGAACTCAAAGATTGTTTCTTGGACCGACACAACCCCATTTTGACTACCGACTAGTATTTTCTTTAATCGGCCATGGGACCCCTCTGCAATGCTTGTTGCCTCGTTCTTAAAGTTCTGATATTCATATGTCCATGCAAACACAAACTTATCCTTATGCGGTCCCAACCATTGTGTTTTGCAATACTTAACTGGTTTGGGATAGTTCTTGCCACATTCATCCTAAAAGTTCTTCAAGTTGCATTCAAAACCATCCTCGCTTGATGTGAGTTATAATTTTGGAAAAGACTAACTATAACCAAAATATTTGAGTTACAGTTTTAGAAAAGACTAATTATTTGAGTTATAATTTTGGTTATAGTTAGTCTTAGAAAATTATTTGAGTTATAGTTTTGGAAAAGACTAACTATAACCAAAACTATAACCCAAATAATTAGTCTTTTCCAAAACTATAACTCAAATATTTTGGTTATAGTTAGTCTTTTCCAAAACTATAACTCAAATAATTTTCTAAGACTAACTATAACTAAAATTAATTAACTAATTAATCAACATTAACACTAATTAAACACGGGCATATTAGCTATTAAAGAAAATTTATGTATAAGGGGTGTTCTAATATTACTTCTTAGTGACCTTATTTTGTTTTATTAGTCGCCCCAAATTCTTTTTCGGTCGTCCTCAAAAACGCTAGGTAATTTTTCTATATAATTTTACAAACTTAAACTTCTACAGATTACTCGATTACCCGTAGGTATCCGACGTGTAGTATCCGGATGGATCCTACCTGTTAGGGCCCAAAACCACTAATGGATTAAATTTTAAGACCCGATCTGGACCCAATTCACCTTCCGGGACAGGTCCGGATACCCATTGACAGTCCTACATTATAGCAACCACTGCAACTACTTTCTTAGCTAAACATTCGATATTCATCTATACCTTAAAATTCGATATAAATTATGTAATTCTCTCGAGAAACAAAAATGTGGTTGCTGCTTAAATTCTTTATAAGTGGGTGAGACATTTAACTATTTCATCCGTATTTTGGTGTATTCCGATAGCTAAGTCTTCTTTTATTACTTCATTCAGTCACCACTTGAGAGTCTGCACTTAATTTGATGCACATATCTACTGATCATAATCATACATGTACCAACCACTTCATCTACTTCCTTAACTCCATCTACCTATTCTTTTTAAGGAATGGAAAGTACATATGTATTTTCAGTTTTACTGTGTGCATACATCTACCTATCTATTTATCAATCTATCTACCTATTTTTCTATCTATCTACCTATTTATTGTGGGAGTGAAAGGAGAAGAGTTTAAACATATAGACAGATAGATGTATGATGTATCGATTGCATATTCCACCGTCCAGACCCTCTAGACATGTTTCTACAACTCTATTTGTAAGTGGTAAACAAATAACAAAGTATTGTACACATATTCGTGCACGACATATATATCGTTTCAACAATCTCTTTTGGTAAATCTTTTTATTTTTTTTATTTTTTTTTCTCTTTTGGTAAGTCATATTTGTTATATACACATACACCATGGAACAATGTTCATTTGTATGCACAAGAGAGAAACAAAAGAGCTAGCTAGTGAAACTAACTGCCAGAGTGATCACTAGAGCTAGCAACAATGGAAAGTCAGTACAGCAATGGAACAGATAGAGATCATGAAGAAACAAGTCCTCCAGTGAGTCCATTATCACAGAGCTTGAATAGCACAACCATATCTTTAATCATTGTAGCTGTTTTCCAACTAGAGACACCGATTACTGAATTCGAATTACTTGAACTTATGCGCAACCATTTAGTACCACTAAACACTCGTTTTACTTCGATCATGGAGAGAGACAAGAAGGGTGTTCTTAGATGGAAGAAAGTTGATGTTCGAATGGAAGATCATTTGATCGTTCCGACGTCATTCCCTAGTGGTTTAACTAGAGAAAGTTACGATGAATACTTGAGAGAATACTTATCAAAAATAGGCTGTGAGAAGTTTTTAGGCGAAAAACCATTATGGGAAATGCATTTAGTTAAGTACCCAAGTTTGAATGGTGCTTGTACTATGATATTTAAGTTTAGTCATGCACTTGGTGATGGTTATTCTTTTATAAGAGTGTTTTTCAAGTGTTGTGGAAGAGCAGATAAATCTTCAAATCCATTAACTTTTCCGCGATTGTCATTGATGAAAACACAACAGCAATACGATGGTAATCGAGTAATAGGATTTGGTAAGAAGGTGTTCGGGCTAATGCGTAAGTACATCATGAACACATCTTATGACCTCGTTGAGAACTTGGTGAGGACAACGTTTTATGAAGATCGGCCATCCGCAATACGTTCAGAGACGTCCGCAAATGGGATGATTGAGTTATTCAGACCTTTGAACATCCACTCGGTGACATTATCACTTGAAAGAGTTAAGAAAGTTAAAACCAAACTTGGAGCGGTAAGTTCACTCACCTTAATCAACTAGTCGATTCCCTAATTCTTATATTAACTCACAATTGCCCTTTTATTGCAGACTGTAAACGATGTAATCATTGGACTACTATCATACATTATTCACTTGTATTCTGTGAGGAAGACGAAGAATATGGATGAAGATCATGGCTCGAAGACGGATTCTATTAATGGTAGCACAAATACAAGCATGACCATATGTGTCATGCTCAACATGAGAATATTTAAGGGTTTTACTAACATTGAAGATATGATAAGGGCGGATGCATGGGGCAACCATGCTAGACTCTTGTACATACCATTACCGACTTGTACTACAAATCTTGAGGAAGTTAACCCTCTTGATTTTATCATCAAAGCGAAAGCGAATATGGACAGAAAGAAGAACTCCATGATTTTTTATCTTATTGATTCACTTCTAAAGACTGCAATTTGGACTAAGGGGCAAAAGGTATACGGCCATTAATTTGAGTTTAAACTATGTGTTACACTTACATTTTTATCCATCTATACATCTATCTAAAGCTATCTAAACTAGCATTAACCGTATCACCACGCAGGGGATAGATGAAATGTTGTATTCAAGCTTTAAGAATGCAACCACTTCGATAACAAGTCTGATAGGTCCAAAAGAGCAAGTGGCTATCATGAATCATCCTGTTAGCAGTTTTTACTACTTCAGCTCCGGTGTACCTCAGGTAAATATCCAGTTGATTCTCTGTATGTTCCTTAATATGATTGATTTTCGAGTAAGATGATTTACGGTCATGTGTAAAATATCATCACTAGCTGTAATCCAACTCGATTTAAAACTTGCAACTTGTTTGTGTTTCTTGTTACTTGTATGCAGAGTATTGTATTCACATCAGTGAGCTGCATGGAACAATTGAAGCTTGTGGTAACAATGGAAAAAGGTTTTATTGATTCAAAACTTTTCATGTCGTGTATGGATGAAGCCTTTGAAAACATTTTCCGAGCAGCATTTCAAAATCATCCAGGCAAGGACCATGCACGCCAAAATCACGAAGATAAAGTAGTTAAACAAGTCTAATTCTGTGCACATTCCTTCGAATAGTATCACTATTGAGATTATAATGTAAAAAAAAATCGCTATTGTAACTACTCTTTTTCCTATATTTATATAGAGAATAAATATAACAACCATTCGGTGTAAGTAATGCAATAGCTGTAGCTATAAGTAAAGTACTGAAATGCGTTAAGGTGAATTAGTTATTTAGATAATATCTTTGAGCAATCACACCACCGTTATCTAAATAAATATAGTGTAAATGAAAAAAACAACTAAGTTAACACATAACACAAGAGGTTTTACGTGGTTCGGCTATGCCTACGTCCACGGGATAATGATTTTAATAGTTTACTAAGTATCTTAGATCTGAGTACAAGAAAGACTACGATTACAATGAAGTGATTTAACTGAGTATCATGGCTTTTTCTCTCTCTCTTGGCTCTATCAAATGTTCGACCTCCTTCTCTTGAGATCAAGTCTAGTATATATAGACTTTCTCTTTGCCAGCTATCCTTAATTACGCAGCTGATTGATGTGTCCCTTTCTTGTGTCCGTTGAGATCCCACTAAGGATCCTGGTCCACTGAGAAGTTTCCACCTGTCTCTGCGTCCCTGATTCAGCATTTAATGCTGAGTGGAATCCAACCACGCGCCTGACATTTCTGAAAGATGCAACGCATAGGTGACATCATAAGATAATTTGTGAATCTTCCACGTCTCCTTCTCGAGATGAGATAAAGTGAGTCAGGCGATGATCCGATATATCTCCCTGATTCCATACTTCTCATATGCAACATATCTTTGACATAAATCTTGGGCTCCAAATGGCGCTACGTACCCGTCAGAAAATTTATACTCAAAGTTTGCCCATTTTCTTTCTCATACCCCTTTTCTTTCACATACTACCAAGGGTAGAATGGGTAGAAAAAAGCACTCACGTCTGCCGCCATTTAGCATGTTTCTCACGATCCACTTTAACTTCCATACATGCAATCAATTTTCCCTAGGATCTAGGACTAACTAGACCTTGGATGTCTCCGTTTATAAAAGGAAGACTTTGGAAAGAGAACAAACATTTATTTTTATTCTTTCCCTTGTCTATTTTTTTGAGGCTCTTAGCTTCTTCGCTCCCCTTTTTGTTGAAGTTGTTCATCTTCGATTTTCATCCACTAATATCCCTGGTGATCAAAACTTTTTTTCCTCCATATTCTAAGTAAGTCATCCACCTCGCCTCTTTTGATTTGTATATTGGAGTGAAATGTATAGGTTTTGTCTCGCATTTTGATTGATTTCCCTTGCTTTAGCCATGATTTTCCGTTGATGATGCTTCACTGTTGATCTCTTCATGTGATTTTTTGCTTTCGTGCTTCCCTGTTCTTCCTTTGTTTGAAATTTCATGTTCATGTTTCTTAGGATTGACAATCCCTCATGGATTTGTGCTTGCCATGATTGATAATAATCACGTGATGAAGTTCTCATGAACTTCTCATCCTCATTCTTTCTGATTTTTGATTCTGGAGTGAGAAACTATTTTCTTTGTTTGCGTATTTTTTCTGCCAAAATGGTCTGATTGACTTTTGACGATCTGGATGTAACACACGTGGTGCACCGATAGATTTTTATTTCTTTTATTAATTACTTTCTCTGCGCATGTGCAGTTATAATGAGGTCTCCACGACGTTCTCATCATATAGATGATGTCATACGCGCGTCTCGGTATAAGATCAAGTCTAGCCGATACGTCGTTGATAGACATATATGTAGGCCATATCTAGATCAATCTCATTCTCCTGAGATTGGTGCTAGTGCTATGCCTTCCCCACATCGAAGTCCTACGGAACCAGATGTTGTGATATTGGATGAGGTCATGCCTCCTCCTATTACGAAGTTGCCCATCCTCCTCTATTACCCGTGGATAGAGTTCAGATGTGCATTTCTTACAGCTAATGCGACTGGGACATTGCGGATATCAAGTCTTCTTTTTATTTGGAGGGGTTTGAGGTGGATTTGTATCAAGGTGACGCTTTGACAGATAAAATGATTCGTCAATTTACTTTTGATGACATGAATCTTATTATTACTGTTGGTCAACTAGAAGTTGGGTTAGTTCTTCCACTTTATAAGAAAACTCAAGTGCACCATATTGCCCAGTACACGGGTAATTGGTAGCGCATCTTGAATGAGTGTTCGCGTCACAACACTGGTAAAACCAATGCTCGTCATTTTGTTCCTTAGTTTTATCCCAAGGAGTATACTCCCGAGAATTTTAATGCTACATATGCTGATTTCGTACAGAAGACTAATACCATACCTTGGAGCTGCAGTATTCGGCGTATGCCTTTGGGCGCAATGGAGAAGAATAAAAGTGGGGTTCGTCTCTTGACTGGTATTGACAAAGGTAAGATTCAGGTGGTCCATGATCGCGCAACCATAACGTATGTGCTTGTTTATGATGAAGATAGGCTACACATTCATCATGACTTTCGCTGGTATCAAAATGTTTTGAAGATTACAGGTCCTTGGTTTAGAGGATGGTATGCTACCAATATGCCCAGTACCTCTCTCCCTACAAAGTATGATGGTTATGTGACATGGCGTTTTAACACTATTAGATGCTTGGATGTAAGTACATCCTTCTCTATTTTTCTTTCAATTCTTGTTGAGTCGACTTTTGAATGCGTTACTCATTGTTCGTGTTTATCTTTGCACGGAATGAATGTCCCGCAGAATCTTCTGATAGCCACGCTGCTATGCCGCAGTCTTCTAGGCGTACGCGAGGTTCTGGGGCTACACTTGATGAAGTAAATGTTTTTTTTTTCCCTTTTCTTATGCTTTAGCATGGTTTATAGTTGCCCTCAACACTTATTGATTCAATATTTTATTGGTGTAGGATCCAAAAAGATGCAAGGTGTCTTCCAAACCTACCAACTCCTTTATTCCTAGAGTTGAGAAGAGGTGGATGACACCGCTTTAAGCTCACAGGGTCTAGTCCCTGAGATTGCTAAAAGCAATCATAAAGGTAAAAATGTTCTTGTTGATGGTAAGGAATCTAGTGATATCTCGAATGATGGTAATGCTGGTGGTGGTCTGTTTGACCAAATGATTGTTCTTTAAGAAAATAACGTTGACAAGGCTGTTGTTGTGGTTGAAAAAGTTGTTGTTGATTAAGTCACAACTATTGTTAGAGTAAGTGCTAGCATTACTGCTGGCGCAAGAGGAATTAGTGATGGGTTTGTTAACCCTTCACAAATTGCAGAATCATTTCCTTCGAATGAGGATTTGATTGCTTCCTCCTCTGCTACTTTGCAGTTAGACCATGAGGTTAAGGATGCTTCATGTGATCAAGGTGGTGCATCAGTTGAGTCTGGTAATCTTTCTAGTCTCAAGCTTAAGTTAAGTTTTGGATCATTTTCTATTGATAAAGTGCATGCTGCTGTTAAGGCACCGAGTTCCATTGTTTCCAAAGGAACTCAATTACCTCCTCTTTCTCCTCCTAAGCTGCAAATGAACTGGAATAACTTTTCACCCGTGAACAACTCAGGAGATGAAGATTGGCTGAATGCCCCCGCATCCAAGGTAGGGATGCATTTGGATTCATTTACAATGGTTTTTTCGTTGAGGCAGTGGAAGACACTAATGTGCTTACCGGATCTTTTCAAGTGAGTCCGTCCATTCCTCCCCAAGCTTCCGCTATCATGACTGATGGGGTGAGTGTTTCTGTGTTTGCGCAACCTTAAATAAATGCTGGCACTCATGCTGAGATTGTTTCTTTTGCGGCCCAAAATCAAACTGGCGTGTCTACGTTTGTTGAGGGAAAAGCTCCTGCTAGCCACATGGATTTTGATGTTCATGGTTCTAATAATTCTATTTTGGAGTGGGTTTTAAATGAGGCAAACTTACCTTTTCTTGGTTCTCCATTACAAGGACAAAATTTTGTTGTTGACGCTGCTTACTATCAGCAGCGTACAAATTTCACAAGGACCCAAGAGTTGTACTTTAATCAAACCTATTATGATGGTTCTAATTTCTATGCACAAATGCCTGATGCTGAGGTGAAAGTTATGGAATCGTTTTTTGATGGTCATGCCAATTTCTTGCCCCAGTTTACACATTTCCTGGTATGTACATTTCTTTCTTACTCTGCTCTGTTTCTCACTTCTTCTTAACCTTACTGACGGAGTTTACTTACCCTTTTCAGATGGCGCATCAACAAGAGTACTGTTATCACCTGTTCAAATTGTATCGTGTGAAAGTTTCCAAGTATGTCACTCTTCTTGAACAAGATCAGATTGATCGTGACTTAGTGAATATTCTGTTGGATGGGATGAAGAAGAAATTTGAGGATCAGGGTGTGGCTGCTGACCTTGAGGATACTCTGCGTCAACTGAACGAGAGTAAGAAAGATTTGGTTGATGCTCAGGCGACTCGTGATGCTTCTTTACGTTAGTGTGGCCAAGCAAAGAAAGCGCGCCTAGTTGCGGTTGTTGCGCGCAAGGCTGATTCAGCTTACGCAACCGAACTTTCAAAAGTTTCAGGTTCGTTGAAGCTTTTGCCACTTTTTCATAATATCCCCCACCAACTCTCATTCTGTTCTAAATCCCTGCTTAATCCTAGGAACTGTTTTCCATGAAGAGATATTAAATCTCCAAAGAGATAATTTTCGCCTTAAGCGAGATCTTTGAAGATCGCAAAAGGATAGTGGGACCATGCCCCTTGAGATGAACCAAGTGATGACCGATTTTATATAGTGGTAAAAAGAGGTTCGATTCTCGAACTTGTGAAGGTAATGATTTTAGAAAATATTAAACTTAATCTAAACTAATAAAAATCAGGAAATTAAACTAGAGAATATTTTTAGAAAATATGGAGAAAACTAGGAATCAAGATTCAGTTATTTCTAACAATTCATGTGATTAATCATGTAATTCTTTTTAACAATTTAATTCAAATTTGCCAAAAATATGTTTCCTAAAAGAATAATTGTAAATCCTAAGCATGAGATATCAAGAGTAATTAAATAAGCATGACCCATCAAAAGAGAACACAACTATTTAATAAAAACCATTTTTTTCTAATTTAAATCCATGCAAATAATAATAAAAGAATTATAAATAATTAATTAAAAATAGACTTACCACATAAAATTGAGAGAAAAACCTCCTCCATCATCCCAGTAAATAAACTTAGACCATGGAGAAGAAAACTTGCTCAAAAGATCTTTTCATTGCTCAAAATATCAATTACAAGGTTGAATAATAGTGCAACAGCTGAACAGACGCGTTTATAAGTGTTACAGAACAAGGTTCAGCCGTTACAAAAGGCTAAGGCAATTGAAAAGGGAAAGGAAACTCAAAACTATAGGCAACAGAAAAGCAACACTTAAAAGTGTTGCTGTGTCTTCTTCTTCGGCAGCGATGGGATGAAGAACACGGTCACCGGCGGTGACCGGTGCAGCAGTAGTTGGCCGGATCGTGAGTATTCCGGCCACAATTCCGGCGACTCCGAAACTTCAATTCTAAGCTATTATCCTCGTTCTTCTTGGCTTCTCTTGGTATATATAGGCTCTAGGGATCCTTGTGAGTCTTCTAAACCTAATAGAACTCTTTAAAACACATCCAAATCCTCCCAAATCCGAATCAAAGTATAACTCCCTTTTTCCAGCCAAATTCGGATTTGGGGCTATTTTTCCGGCTAAAATTGCTGTTTCTTCACGTGTTTAATCTTGTATTGTCCTCTAGTATATTGTGTATCAATTTGGGACGAAAATATACAAGTTTTATCATGAATCAAAGTTCACAGTTGTGTGCAGACGATTTCCGTGACTGGCTTGACTTGGTCAACTCGGGTTGACCGATTTGACTCGGGTTTGACTCGATTTTGACCGAGTTGACTCGAGGGTACCCCTTATCCACTTCTAGTGTGCCAAATAACACTTGTCCTTGAGTGCCTTTATCACTTTTTGAGCCAATTTTTCCACAAATCTTTATTTTTCAAATGTACCTACAAAAGCATAAAAACACGTAATATTTGCAAAATCGAATACTAACTTAATAGAAACTAAGGTGCAATCTAGACACTAAAATGTGTCTATCACCAAGCCATAGCAAAAGCATAATTGTTGACATCGCAAGTCCGTGATCTTGCAGACGAGAGAAATGATTTTCGGAATAAGCGGATGCACTTATGCCGAGATCATAAATCTATTGTTCATTGGAAGAATGATACCATTGCCAATCAGAAGAGTGTCATAGCTGATTATGAGAAGTGTTTAGCTTTTGCTCCTTCTCAGTGTATGTATGCTTCGCCTGGATTTAAATAAATCGAAGGCTGCACTGAGCAAGGTTACCGAGGAGAAGGCGCATCTACATCTGGAAATCATCAACCTTAGGAATGAACTTTCCCACACTCGCAAGGGCTTGTACGAAACCATAGGTGAACTTGCCTCTAAGAAATCTTCTCTTGCTACTCTTAGCCGTAAAATGGAGGTCCTTGAAGAGGATTTCCGCTGTTTATCTTCTGAGAACTCTTATCTTCGCTTAGAGAGGAGTGAACTTGAGTTTCAATACGGTCATTTGTCTGAGGATTTTAGTCTTGTTGATGCTGAGATAAAGGGATTATATTGCGCTTTAGAGAAATCTATTTCTTATGCGGGAGGTAGTTATTTTTGTCTACCATTTTCTTTTCTTATTACCTGCTTGTTTCTTACATATTAATTTTTTTTTGCACAGAGCTTGAAGATCACATTCAGGGTTTAATGGGAGGATTAACAATCTAGAAGGTGAAACCGCTGGACTAAAGTCAGAGGCTAAGAAGCAAAGTGATCTCTTTGCGCGTAACCTTCACTTGGTAGAGATTCATGATTCTCGCGCTAAGGAATTTGAGTCTCAGAACCAGTTGCTGAGTAAGGAACTTCAGAAGCTGTGCAAGTCCATGGCTGCGACCTTATCTACTTGTGAGGTGATGAGATTTTAATAGTGGTAAAATAGGTTCGATTCTCGGAATTGTGAAGATTTAATTTCTAGACCTAATTTTTAGTAACAAAAAATAAAGAGAATTAAAACAATTTGATTTTAAAATGGATGGGAAGAACTAGGACTAAGGATTCCACCATTCGCCAAATTTTCAAGTGGTAAAAAGCTAGCAACTCATGTATTCAGTTTAATCAAAATATTGCCAAAGTTAGGTTTTCAAAATAATAATTGTAAATCGTAAGCATGAGACATCAAAAGCAGTAAACCCAGCATGACTCATCAAAAGAAAACACAACTAATTGATAAAAACCATTTTTTCAATTTTAATTCAAAGCAAATAATCATAAAAGAATTGCAAAAATAAATAAAATAAGAATTACCACTTTATTATTGGAAAAATAACTTCCTCCATCGCCCCAGTGATGGTGATTACCTCATCATGTTGGAAACACTCTCAAAATAATTGTTCATAGCTCAAAAAGTGTTTACAATGATGATATAGAAGTAACACAAACGATTTGATACGCTTATAAGCGTTACAGAGAATGTTTCCTGTGTTGCTGAAGAGAAAAGTAAAGAGAAACAATAAAGTACGGTTCCTGACAGCTTCAGAAATTTAAAGGAATATGCAACAAAAACTGCGATTGTTCTCTGGAGCCTTATGTTCTTAATGTGTTCTTCTCCAACAGATTTTTTCTTCTTCCTGGAAACTTTTCCGGCTGCTCTCGCTTCGCCCCATCAGCGTTTCTTCGATTCTCTTTGGTATTTATAGGTTTTGGGAACCCTAATAACTATTCCTAAGTCTATAAGGATGCAAACAAACATCCAAATCCAACTCCATTTCCATGCAAATCCGAAACAAAGTGAAACTCCTTTTCCGGATGTGAATCGATTTTTCAAGCAATTTTTCCGGCATGAAACACTCTGAAGTGATATGTTTAATCTTGTTTTCGTATGTTAATAGGAAGGGTGATTCCCTCGTAGCCTCTCTTTTTGTGGTGTGATACGCCCAAAGCACGTTGTGCAACTTCTCACACCATCTACCCTTGTGCTCATCCAAAGTCTTTTTCAAGTTGAGTGAGATTGTTTTATTTGTTGCCTCGGCTTGTCCGTTGCTCTAAGGGTAAATGGGCGTTGACTTATTATTTTATATGTTGAAGGCATTAAATAGAAGATCAATGTTTTTCCCTTGAAGTTTTTTTCCATTGTCTGAGACTATGGCTGCAGGTATGCCGATTCTACATATGTATTTTCAAATAAAAATTTGAAAACATCTTTATCTCTGATGCTGACCAGAGCAGCTGCCTCCACCCGTTTGGTGAAGTAATCCTTTACGATAATAATTTTTTCTCTTCTACGTTCCTTCGACCAATGGTCCTCCTATGTCCACACCCCATTTTACAAAAGGCCACAGATTTAATACTGAGTTTAAAGCCGTTGCCGGCGGTTTAATTTTTTTTGCAAATCTCTGTCATTCCTCGCATATTCTAGTCATGTGTAGCGCATATTGATTCATAAATGGACAATAATAGCCTTGCATCTTTTCCTTATGCGCCAGTGAGCGCATCCCTTTATGATTTCCTGCATCTCTATAATGAATGTCTGTTAAGATTTTCAGGCCTTCTGCTCTTGGCAAGCAGCGTAGAAATGGTCCCAATAAGGACATTCGGTATAAGCTTCCTTTCCTGAGCTGATAATTAACAAATATAGATTGAATCTTTCTCGCTTGTTCGATGTCGGAAGGTAGGGTTCCATTTTTGAGATACGGGTGAATTGGAATCTACAATCCTCTTCGACTTCATTTCCAACTTCCTTTGTCGGGAGTTCTGTTGTCAAGATTTTCATTTGCTTTGTTGATGGTTCGTAGATGTGTCCTATGGGAATTTCTCGCATGTTCTTGTCTTTTAGCATCGACTCAAGGTAGGCTAGCACGCATTTGTATGCCTGTTTCTCTGCGGTTAAGATGTCTGAACTTGACATTACGTATCTGGGATGGGTAATGATGTACCATTTTTAGGTATGTCATTAGAGTTTCATCTATGACCTGTACTTCTGATCTATCTGGCGCACAACCAGTTATGAATCACTACTTATCCGCACATCTGTTAGGCCAAGTTCAATGCTCAAGCGCAAGGCTTGTAATACTGCCTCATACTCTGCGACGTTATTCGTTGTATCGAATTCCAGCCTGTACAGATGGACCATACGATCTCCTATTGGAGTAGTAAGAACTATTACAATTGTGGATCATTCGTTGTTAAAAGAACCGTCCACAAATATTACCTTCGAGAGTTTACATTGTCCAAGATTTACTACGGTTCTTGGTCTTCCTCCTCTATCCCTGGTATGTCCGCCACGTTAGCGTCATCCGCTAAATGAAGGTATGCTAGAAAGTCCGTTAAAACTTGTGACTTTTCAGTTGTTCTTGGCTCAAAGCTGATTTGGAATTGCTTGATCTGCGCATTCCACTTAGCCACCCTTCCTACCCTTCATCGCTCTAAAAGACCTTCCCAATTGGAGACTTAATAGTATTACTACAAGACAGGCTAGGAAATAGGTACGCAACTTTTGCGTAGCCCAAACAAGTGCTAAGATTAGATGCTCCATTTTGGTGTAATTCTGTTCAGGTGAACTAAGTGTTTTGCTGACATAGTAAACTGGTTTTTCTACATTGTTGTTTGTTCTCACCAATACAACACTTATAGCGTTTTCGGTAGCAGATAAGTAGAGGGTTAGAACCTCTTCACGTTCCGGCTTCTGCAAGATTAGAATTGATGCCAAATATTCTTTTATCTTTTTGAATGCGTGTTCGCAATCCTTAGTCCAACTGAATCTGTTTCCCTTTTTGAGCATGTCAAAAAATGTTTTGCATATACTTGATGACCTTTAGATGAATCTGCTCAGCACATGCAACCTTTCATTCAGTTGCTGCACCCATTTGATATTTTTTTGTGAGGACCTTTCCGTGATGGCTTTTATCTTTGCTGGATCTACCTATATCCCTTTTTCAGTCACCAAATATCCTAAGAATTTACTTAACGTTACTCCAAACGTGCATTCTGGGTTGACCTTCATTTGATACTCTATTATTGCATCAAAAATTTCTCTTAGATATGATAGATGATTGTTTCTATCTTTGGTTTTGACTAGCATGTATCTACATATACTTCTAAGGAATGTCCGATCCAAGGCTTGAAGATGTTGCTGACTAATTTTTGGTATCTTGCCCCCGTATTCATTATTCTAAAGGGTATTCTGGTGTAGCAGTAGAGGCCACGCGGAGTAAAGAATGTAGTGTGCTCTTGATCCTCTTTTGCCAGCGCAATCTGGTTGTATCCTGAGCATCCACCCATAAATGACAGAGCTCCGTACCCTGAAGTGGCATCTACCAGTTGGTCGGTGTTTGGTAGCGGATAACTATCCTTTGAACATTCTTTGTTGAGATTGCTGAAATCAATGCAAATGCGAACTCCTCCATTCTTTTTGGGTACGATAACCATGTTGGAGATCCAAGTTGGGTAGTACGGTTCTTTGACGAAGCCTGCGTCCACCAGTTTCTGCAACTCTTTTTCGACTGCGCCCTGATATATTGGCGCTACCTTTATGATGTGTTGCTTGAAGGGTTTCGCATATGGGTTGATCTTCAAATGATGGCATATGATCTTCGGATCGATGCCTGGCATATCCTTTAGCTTCCATGCGAATATATTTATGTATTCTTTTAGCAGCGCAAGCAATAAGGTTCCTACTTTGATTAGTTTTGGCTTCTCTTTCATTCCGATGTTGATTTCTTTGGTTGGTTCTACCAAGGAGAAGGTAGCCTTTGGTGCGCTGATGGGAGTGACTTTATTTAATTGCTATTTGGTTTGTTCAGCATTATTTTGCTTCGAGGATTCTTCTTCTGTGTTAGCAGAGTTAGGTTTTTTTGCGGAGGTTGTATTGTAAGACAGAGAAGTTGTGTTGATCAAATAGTCCTGGAATTCTTGTTCATTTGCTTTCGCCTTGCGCTCTTTCCTTCGTTCACGCTCATCTTTGGTCTTTTCTTCGTCGATCCTTATCATCGCAGTGTTGCAGCGCCTAGCTTCAGGATGATCTCCTCTGATTTCCATCTTGCCATCGGGTCCTGGAAAGTGCAGGCATTGGTGGTATGTTGATGTTGTGCCTCACAACTTATGAACCCATATCCGAGATTCTTGACTTGAAGGACAATCTCCCTTTTTAGGGTAGACGTAGAGCCATTAAACATATACAAAGTATATGAGGATGGAAATATTTGTTCGTCGAACAATCCCATTTTCATAAATGGTTCATAAAAAAGGATATTAAGAGAGCTTCCGCTGTCAATCAGTATCTTTGTAACATTCCATCCACGGATGGGCAATGTTAACACCAATGGGTTGGTGTGAACCTCGATCTCTTGATCCATGTCCTTCGCTGAGAAGGTGAGTATCGTATTCATCCAGGGTTCCCAATCAGTGATTATCTCTCCCTCTGCTACTTTAAAGATCGCATGCTTCTCTACTCTTTTGCGGGTGCGCTTTAGAATGGCTTCAGCCACAATATCCGCTATTGGGGACTCTGAGCATGTGATCATGTGGATGTATTTCGCATTCTTTGGGAGTTGAATGCGATTAACATTACCTGTTGGTGCAGAGATTTTTGTTAAGTCCACGAATTACTACAGATACCCTGAGTTGATGAGGTCTTGAATCGTGTATCTGAGATGTTTGCAATATTCCGTGGAATGCCCCTATATGCGTGATACTCACAATAATCCATGTGATCTTTTGTTACGTCAGGCTGTTTTCCTTTACTGTTGGGATACATGAAATTAGACACATGCCCCACTGCTATCAAGATCTGGGTAGCGATATTATTTAACTTAGTAAATACTCGATCCCTGAAAGATTCCCTCTTTGTGCTATGATCATTGCCTTTTCCACTCATGAACTTCATGCGTTTATCTTGGTGGTTGAGACCTCAGAAGGGCTCCACTTCTCTTTTTGTACCTGATCCTTCTATTGGCTCAATAGATAGCGTCCTTTGTGGTTGTGCTAACCCCTTTTGGAAGGAGCGTGGGTCATCCTTTTGGACCTCTTGGAGTGAGATGTACTTGTCCTGGATGGTGCGCAAGTCTCCCAGCGTAGCTGGTAGATTCGCTTGTAGTTCAATGAAGATGGGTGACGTTCTCACCAACCCATATTTGTAGCAATTAATTGCCACCTCAGGAATATATTTTTCGATAGCGTGGCAAATTTTCTACCACCAATTTGTGTATTTCCTTAAGGTCTCTCTTGGGCTTATGGCCAAATTAAATATTCTATCGAGCCTTACCCGGGTAGCTCGATTGTACATGTATGTTTCCATGAACAACTTTGACAGTTGTTCGAATAAATCGATAGAGTTTGGTGGAAAGTTATCAAACCAGGTGAGTGCGCTGTCCTTCAAGATGGAAGGGAAGAACCTTTACATGAATACGTCATCGTGCTCCAAATGTGCAAGTACTATAGAATAGTACTTTAAGTTCGCTACTGCTTCCGTAGTCCCATCAAAGAAGTTGAATGTTGGGAGAGGCCACTTACCGGGATAGGTTCGCTGATCAAGTGATGTGAGAGTGGAGTAGTGCGCGCTTCGTGAAAGACTTCCTCCAATCTTCCTCGGTTCTTCTTTGCTTTTAGAAACGCAATTTCTTTTCTCATTTTGAGTACTTGCTCAAGTATGTCATTGAGCGGATGATAGTATCTTTGAGCTCGAGCTCCTGCGCTGGATGACGTTACATATCTTGAGGGATTGTAGGTGGAATCTCTTATGGATATGCTTTGCACCCGTTGGTGTGGGTTTTCCTGGTGGAACACCATCCTCCTATCTTGGATCTGAGCTACTCTTTCGAATAGAGTGCGCTGCATGGATATCTCAGCGCAAGGTCTTACACTCATGTCACCTGTGTGCGATATCTCCACCCTCTCATATATCCTAGAGCGGATACGTCTGCTCCATTTGACAATAAATTCCTCAGCTGGTTTTTTGTGGTCAGCACAATCATTCTATCTGCTTGCTCTCTGTTTGCTCTGGCTAGCTCAGCCACCTGAGTTCTGAACAATACAATCTCATCTGACCTATCGTGACCATTGGTTTGGTTATTGATGAGTACCCTATTATCTGTTTGTGGCATAATCACCAACGGGACGGTAATTAGCTAATGACCTAGATCTCCTATTCGTGGCTTAACCCTGTTTGTTGAAGGAAAATTTGGGTTAGGCCTTGCTGAGTGAGTGATTTCTAGTGGTTGCGTAGGTTTATTCTGCCCCATTCCAACATCTGGTGCGGCTGCTCCTTTCCCACGTATGAGATTGTTATTTCGGCTGTCACCCGTTTCAACTGCGAAACCGCGTGAAACGATTACTATCTCCTTATTTGCAGTTGTCTGACTCCTCGTCTTTAATTTGATTTCTCTTTGGTTCAACATCTGGCTTGATTTCATCATCTCAGTTTGAACCTGATTTTTTCAAAGAGAAAAGCTCACAAAACTTGTTAGTGCAACTACTTAATTCTTCATAGGTAATTCCACGTAGAGGAGTAGCTTGTGCTTAAGTAAGGTGTTTTATCGAGCATGCGAAAAATGAAAATTCGTAATGTATAATACTCTTTTCTATTTGTAACTTTCTTGATCTAATATTCTGGATTTGTTAAGTGGAGTTTAAACTCAACAAACCAAGACTGGAAAAGACACAATGAATATTATAGAGTAGTGTTTAATCTTTTCTTTTTCTTTAGATATTGAAAAATAAAAGCTTTGTGGAAACAAAAGGCGATTAAAGAGCATAATATGCTAAAAATAACAAAACGCAAGGACACAAGTTCCTTGTTTCTAGCACCAAACTGTAACTATTATTTTTTCTACAGTTTACGTAGAGAACAAATGTAACAACTATTCAGTGTATAAGTTGTGCAATAGCCACAGCTATGAGTAAAGTACTGAAATGCGTTAAGGTGAATGAGTTACTCAGATAATGTCATCGAGCAATCATACCACCGTTATCTAAAGAAATGTAGTGTAAATAAAGAAAACAATTAAGTTAACACTTAAACAAGAGGTTTTACGTGGTTCGGCTATGCCTACGTCCACGGGGTAATGAGTTTAATAGTTTATTAAGTATCATAGATCTGAGTATAATAGAGACTATGATTACAATGAAGTGATTTAACTGAGTATCATGGCTTTTCTTCTCTCTCTTGGTTTTGTCAAATGTTCGACCTCCTTCTTCTGAGATCAAGTCTAGTATTTAAAGACTTTCTCTTTGCCGGCTATCCTTAGTTGCACAACGATTGATATGTCTCTTTCTTGTGTCCGTTGAGATCCCACTAAGGATCCTGGTCCCCTGAGAAGTCTCCACATGTCTCTGCGTTCCTGACTCATCATTTAATGCTAAGTGGAATACATTCACACGCCTGGCATCTCTGAAAGATATTACGTGTAGGTGACGTCAAAAGATAATTTTTGGATCTTCCACGTCTCCTTTTTGAGATGAGATAAATGAGACAGACGACGATATGGTATATCTCCCTGATTCCATACTTCTCGTATGAAACATATCTTTGGCATAAATTTTATGCTCCAAACGGCGCTACGTGTCCGTCAAAATATTTGTACATTATTTTTGAAAGAAATTACTATTATTAGGTTAAAAATCTCCTCTCTAATTTTACAACGGGGTCCACTGTTACCAAAATTATATCTAAGCCCGATATTAAGATGTTATGAACTTATGCACACACTCTTGACTCTTGAGAGAAAATACAAAATATGTAAATCCTTTTATTATTTATTTTTCTCCTTTGTAATTCAACCGCCCATTGTTATAATATAAAACTCCACTTCCTATAGGAAATTAACAATTTTCTGTTGTGTGTACCTATGTAAAATTTCCTCAGATTGTTGTATGGGTCGTTATCTAACTGCTCCAAGTATGGCATCTGGCCTAGTTTACCACTCCAGCGACAACCACTGGCAACGGCAGCCAAGCCGAGCCGAGTTAAGTTGTGACTCTAGATTTTTTTTTATTGTTTTTTAAATCATAACTTGTATAAAGGAATTAAAAAAAGATTATGCATGGGTATGTGGTACCCATATGGTCAGAAGATACAATCTGGGTAATAAAGCTCGAGGTTGTATGGTTACAAATTTCTATTGTTAGATTACCGGTCTGACTTCCATCTACCGTGTGGTTGGTGAGACCATCGGCTGCTTGATTACCTTCCCTATAGTTGTGGTGGATTTCATATTACGGTAGCTGTCGAATTTTTCCTTTGATTTCCGCGATCAACCCTGCTAAGTACCAGGGTGGGTCAGTCATGGTTGCGACGAATCGGGAGAAATTTTCAGAATTTATTTCGAAGAGGACTCTCGGCCATTGTCGCTCAATTGCAATTCTGGAAGCTAAAAGCATGGCCCATGTTTCTGCTACTAACGCAGTCATAATACCCAGCGGTTGCGCAAGAGACAACACCATTCGTTTCTCCGAGTTCCTGCATATGAGTCATCTGGAAGCTACATTTGTATTTATCTTTATCCAGTCCGAGGTACGGATGGACCATCCCATGGAGATAATGGTTGTTCGTCCCAGGGTTTTAAGCGGTCAGAAGTTGGACTATCCCCCGGGTTACAGGGGGATGGGTCTCTCTTGCCAAGATATACTCTTTTTGTTGTGCAAGCGCAACCGAAATAATTTCTTATGGGTTCTTCTCTTGTGCTTATAAACTAACTCATTTCTAGCTAGACATAAGGACCAGAGGAGGAAACAGATTGAGGTAATAGTCCAGGGAGGGCCTTGTATTTGAAAAATTTGAAGGATGGTTGTTTGTAGGGTTGTAGTGGTTAGAAGGGTACTGGTGGGTGGTTGAATAGTCGAGAGGCAGGTGAATAGAGTGTTCCAAGAGAAAGTTGCTCTGGCGCAGGTGATCAGCTGTTTCTGGTCCAAAATTGCACTGTGGGAAAAGGTTAGAGCTTATGACCAATGTGGTGAAGGATAGAAAAGGTAGGTAAACCCCTGTTCATGGCTTTCCACAAGAAAAGCCGAATTTTTGGTGGACAAGGTAATTTCCAAAGAAATATGGTAGGTGGGTGGGTGGGTATTGAAGGTTCAGGTACTGAAATCCTGGGTTAGGAAGTAGTATATTCTCCGGTTTTTGAATGTGGTCAAATAATGTATCTGGGTGGTCTTTGATAGACACATTTTAGTGTCTAATTTGCACCTTAATTTCTAGTG
>JAJJMC010028926.1:1029349-1140182 GCA_023531435.1 Papaver californicum
CTTGATGTCTTGAGTGATTCTGAGGATACCCAATATTCAGGGATATCGGATACAGTGTACATAGAGAATCTGATTGATGTCTAATATCAACTTTGTCTGGGAGCAAAAATCTAAATTGTTATTTTTCTACCAATAATTATCAAACATTTACTAATTGGTTTTATATTTGCAGAGCAGATTGATGTTGTTGGTGTGGTAGTAAAATTGTGAATTGGGTCTGCGTTTTTGTCATATAAACTAACGTGTACCAATCAATACAAGCGAGTCTTTTCCCCTATCAAAATCCCAAGTACCGTTTTATTTTCCCTCAAAAAGCTCCCCCTGAAGGATATGCGGCTTCCCGAAGATTTTTTTCCCGAAAATTCTTCCAACTGAGATAAAAAAGATGACCCACCTTTATCTTTTACCATCTCAATGATAGAAAGTTTGGATAAGGACCATTAGATCCCCTATTCGAAAAAATATTCGGGAGAAGAATCGGGGAAACTAGCATTTCCCATTATAAATCCTTAAATTTATTTTTATGGGTGTAAAATAAATATAAAATAAGATATTTTTAAAATCCAAAGATTAAAAATATATTTTTTTTTAATATCCAACTTTGGATACTCTATCCAAAATTCCGTCTTTTTCACAACTGATTTTTTAGTCAACTTACTAAAATACCCATCTTAATCTTTAAGCATCAACTCATCGTTGATTGCATCTTGGGTTTAAGAGTTTCATTACTTCATCGAAGAATCGGAGTAGGTTCAAACTTATTACGAATATAGAAGAATGGTTTATTGCAGATGGAGTTGATTTTACCTGTATGGCTATGGAAAAGGATAACAAAGCCTTGCTTAAATATCAATTCTAATCAATCGAATTCACAGGAAGTCTATATCATATTATCATCTAATATTTGAATTATGATATTTTTGTCTTGGTTTTTAGGGAGTTATGAACTATTATCCATGAATTTAGGAACGATTTGGGTCTGAAAAGGGTTTGATTCACTTGTTTGTTTTTTACAATAATTATGATATTCTTTTTATGGTGTTTCCATAATAAATTAGTTAATTAATCATCGATAAAGCTGAAGGGTTGGGCTTTGGTTTTAGCCCTGATGCACACTGATGTGTAGAACTTAACAAGAAATGAAATGAAGAGACTACTGTTAGATACTGGTATGTGCTCAATTGAAAAAATCAAATTAGATGTTGCGTTAAATCTTAGGGAGATACAAAAATAAGAACATGATGAAAAATCTCGTTATCACCGTTGTCCTTCATCCTTTGTCTAAAAGAGAGGGTATTATTACCCATAACACGACATGTAAATTACATTTTTAAACGTATGAAAATGAGATGTTTCATTTTACATTATAAAGATTCATATGGGATGTTTCATGTATCTAGTTTCATCATGTATGTTTATATATTTATTTATTTTTATATTAAAGGTGATGGTGGTTTTTGTTGTATTTTGTTACTAGTGAATGTGGTGGTGGTCGTAATGTGGTGTTTGTTGAAGTTGGAAATATTGGTAGTGGTGGTGGTTGTGTTAGGTTTTTTGTTTTGTTTTTTAATAAGGAACGAGTGTTTTACCTATTTTCCGAAGAAATTTTTCTAGCTATTTTACAAATAATTTTCTTTATTTTTAGTTTAACCCATGATGCATCAAGTTTCATCCTACCTATTTTCCGAATAATTTTTTCTATCTTAGTTAAGCCAGGATGCAACCAGATTCATCCTAGTTATTTTTCGAATAATTTTTCCTATCATATTTTAAGTCAAGCATCCTAGCTATTTTTTGAATAATTTTTTTTCTTAGTATAAGTCAGGATGTATCCAGTTTCATCCTAGTTATTTTTCGAATAATTTTTTCTATTTAAATCAGGATACAACCAGTTTCATCCTAGTTATCTTTTTTTTTTAAACCTTAGGATTTAAAAGCTTTATGTGGTTGGGAGAGGACTAAGACAATGGGCTAGTTGGAGCAAACATATTTTTCACACATAATGAATGTCTAAGCCTCCCAACAATTTTTTGAAGACATCGTTTTCTTATCAATTTTTGCAGCTACAAATATTCTTCATATCTTACCGTCTTTTTCTTTCTGCCGGAGATATTTAGATAAACAGACAAAATTTATATGCATTATCGGTAAAGCCTTAGATGGTGAGTTTGCCACTTATGTACCATACTTTAATGGTAAGAGGTCTGTATTCTATATTAGTGTGAAAGGGACACCCCAAAAACTCTCCACTTCTTTAGGAATTGGTGTGAGAATGCTAGATGAGTAGTAAAAATAGAATGTCGGCCATGGAGTGACTCCATACCACATGAGTATGCCAAGAACTGGAATTAGTGTGGCGGGAGCGGAATCGAAACTGGACATTGCGAGAACGTATTTTTGGTGCGGGTACAACTGAAATACTTTCTCCGTTTTTTTTTATTTTAATCTAAATATAGATCAAAATGAAAAAATAAAAGAGGTTAAGGGCTTTGTTGTCTAACCAACTGCACCTTCGAGGACATTGCAATTTATTGGGTTCAAATTCTTTAATTTTCAATCCAAACATTCAGAGTTTTGTACTTGATTCAAGGACTTTACCGATCATTTTGCACACACCACATGTTAATCAAGGGCTTGAAGCCGAGAAAAACAAGTTATTGAAAGAAACGAGTTAAAATTTGGACAGGACCACCAAATTCCTTTCATAAACTCCATGGGACCATGTCCCTGTTTGTAAGGGTCCTAGTTCTGGCAACAAAGTACTACATCATCGCTTCTAATAACATATTCTCTGTGTCCCATAAAAAGTGATCTTTTTAGTATTTACACAATCATTAAGAAATGTTTGAAAAATAATCTCCATTTATCCTTTTTTTTGTTAGAACTTCGGATTATTATATCTCATAAACTAAAATATTAATATTTCTTGACAAGGTCTATACATTCAATAAATGTTTCATATTCGGAAACTCTCAAAAAAATAGGTCATACGCCCAGAAAACCGTAAAAACAAACTGTAGTGGATGGCTAAAATATTAGCTTGGGTTAAATAGAGGATGTCCACATCATTCTAATATAGCCACTTATACTCTTGATTCTTTTTCTTTCATACAACACCATGAAATCATCGACCATGTCCATCATCATCTTTCTCCACAATCATCTTCCTCTGACAAAAGAGTATCAACTATCTCTGCCACCATCTTCCTCCACCAAAAGCACCGTAACTGCCACCACCACCAACTTGATTTCAAATCGGCACCACCACCATAAAACACAAAGCCAACTTGATTTCAATCAGTACCATACCATCGACAGTAAAAAAATCTTTCCAAAGCACTAGTTTCATTAAGATTTCTCCATTACATAGAAATTAGGGGTTTTCTTACATCAACTACGGAGGATGAGCACTGAAGAAAATGCATTGAATCGGGATAATTCTAGAACCCTTAAGTTTCCTAACCCTAATTCTCTTTTTGATGTACCTTTGTACATCATAATTTATAAGATTAATCAAATTGGAACTGTAAGTACTTGAAACTATTTCTATTTTTTCTTTTGATTTCTGGAATTTCTCTTTGAATTTGATTAATTTCGTTTCAATTGAAATTGAGGTTTGCAACACTAATTTTTTATTTTGATTAAACCCTATTTGTCATTTTGATGCACCTGTAAACATAATAGTCTATATTTTGTTGAATTTTCTTACATCTTGGTTTATGATCTGATGCAATTGTATACATATATGTATCATTGTTTACATTTTTTGAATTTGTTTCCATCTTATTGTACATTCTGATGCACTTGGTTTCATTATGTATTTTCAATGGATGAACCTGGTTTTATCATGTGTTGTCACTGGATAAAACTGGTTTCATCGTGTGTTACCACTGGATGAATCTGGTTTCATCGTTTGTTTTCATTGGATGAACCTGGTTTCCATCTTATTTTACAATTTAATGCACTTGGTTTCATTATGTATTTTCACTGGATGAACCTGGTTTCATCATGTATTGTCACTGGATGAAACTGGTTTCATCGTGTATTACCACCGGATGAACCTGGTTTCATCACGTGTTGTCATTGGATGAAACTGGGTACATCATGTGTTGTCACTAAAAATAAGAATAACAATAGTAACGCTGGATGTGTCCAGACACATTCTGTGTTATTGCTTGATGTATCCACGTACATCATGTATTTTGAAATAAGAATAACAATGATAACGCTAAATGTATCCAGGTACATCCTGTGTTATTGCCTGATGTATCTGAGTGGATCGTGTGTTGAGTTTTAATGAAATTGGACATATAAGTATTAAGAATGCCTTGTCGAAAATAATTATGCAATTGATGAATGTACAGGTATTGACAAGAAAGAATATTGCTGGTCATTTGCAAAAGCATATATTATATTTGGAAAGAATGCAAGGTTTATCAAATGATTTGTTTTCGTCTTCGGGTATGTTTTGCAACAACGCTGATTGCAAAGAATTTGAATGAGTCAGGTAGACAAGGTCATAATGTTCCGAGGAATCCAATGTCGGCTCCATATATAAGTGAAGAAGGAGGGAAAATAATATCGATGTCGGTTCAGAATGGTTATGGACATATGGGTATTCCTTTGGTTGTGTTTATCATAGAATTGCAGCAGTATCATAACAGTTGGCATGGAGAAAAACAAAGAGATTGACCTGGTAGTGGTGGTGGTAATAGGTTTTCCATTAGATTTCGGTGTATCCTGATGTTAATCAAAATGATAAATAATAGTTGATCCCATTTAAATTGAGTTACTGTGTAGTCTTATTAATGTTTCTGTTTGCAATACCATATTATGTATTGTATGATACTCAGTATCATTATTAGTTATTTAAATTATTATTTTTTTTATCTCAGCTTTAAGTAATTCACAGCATCATAAAGTTATTTAGCTTAGTTGCATCGACTTACAGCAAAATCTATAACATTGGTGTATGTGAAGAAAAAAAATGAAAGATGGGATAGAATATATTTTAAACAAGTGAGTTAGGCATCGAAACACTCGTGTAGTCGTTAAAGTGACATTAACATACAACACCAGAGAGATATTAACCACATTAGACTTGTTACGGCAGTTATGCTTTCATGTGGATCCAACCGCACGTGTAACATTCTACGTGATTAAAAAAGATAATTTAGTCTACTGTTTAAAATCAGTTTTAGTAAAAGATAAAAAGTTTGGTTGAAATACCCAATTTTAGATATTTGACAAGTATCTAAAATATTTTTGGATATTATAAAAATATCTTATTCTACTTGTCTTCTACAGCTATAAAATAAATTTCAAGGGTTATTCAACCAATTAATTGAAATCTATACAACAAGTATAAATTTCGATATTTTTGAAGCTTTAATTTTTATATTATTATCTAACTAAATATCAACTTTAAAATGAACTATCGTTACGGGTTCATTCTACAAAATGAACTACCATTTTAATGAACTAACTTTATGAGTTCATTTTACTGAATGAACTACCATTACATACTAGAATGAACACTATATTAGAGAGTTTATATTCAAGTGAACACTATTAGAGAGTTGAAAAGAATTATTGTTGTAATAAACTACTAGAATGATCTACGATCATTGTTATCATTATAAAGAATTACCATCAATTCTACGATATCGTGAAAGATTAAAACTTCGAAAAATAGTGAAACATAGATCTTGTTGAAAGTTTTCTGAATATGTAAAATTCATTAAATTTTAACTTATGGTTCAAACGATATCTAGTTTTTAATTGTTATTTTTTTGTTTTAAAAACAAAAAAAAATTAATACTTTAATTATTTTAATATTTTTAAACAAATAAGAACCAAACTAATTAGATTCTTTTATTAAATTAATTTGGGACAACCTAATACAAATTTTATAATCTTGGTCTTTCTTTTATCTTTTGCATTTTATTTATTTATTATTTTTTTTATTTTATATTTTATCCTCGTATTGTGTTTGATATCTATTTGTAACTATTATATAGCCGACACCCCTTAGGCTACAGTAAAGTGAAGCTGTAAAAAGTGATTGTTGTTTTTGCCTTTGTCATAATATATATAACAAATTTGATTTTAAAGAAAATAATAAGGGTAAATGGTACTTTAATTTAAAAGTGGGTTATAAAATGTTGTGAGTGTGAGCGAGAGATAGAGGCACGGAACAAGGTCTTCAAAAACTAAAACACGAAAATGTTTTGAAATCAACAATATTTCCTTCTAAAATACTACCTCTGTTTTAGGAAAAGAGTTACTATCACTTTTTTAAATTAGCATATTTTTAGGTTAAAATGAAAAAATAATAGTAACACTTTTCTAGAAACGGAGGGAGTATATACTATGAATATGACTTGTCAATGATACTAATAAATTATTAAGAAATAAAAATATTGTGAATGAATAAATAGATATTAATGTAAAACCTATGTACAAAAAATTCAAGCATTATTACAATGAAAAATTGGATTAGGAAATACTTTTCTAGTAACCTTTCTGTAAACCAGAAATGTGTTATATTCACTACATCATGGATTATATGGAGAGAGAGGTGTTTTAAAGTCTTTCAAGATAGAAATCATAACTGTGTTTCTACTGTTAGACTAACAACTAGGTTGATTACTGAAATAAAACCTGATGGTTCCACTAATTCATCTATTATTAAAAACAATATACATTCCATGCGGGTTCAACCATGTACAACTAATTTATCTCAAGACTGTACACTTGTTTACTGTGATGTCTCGTTTTTATAAAATAATTAATAAAACTGAATTTGTTGTTGTCTTGATTGACATTTCAAGTACCTTCAAAGGATGCATAATTATCTCAAGTATAAGTAGAAGTCCAAAAGAGGTTAAAAGCATGGTAGTATTGGAAGCTATTCAATGGATCAGAAGAAAAAATCCGGATAATATCAGTTTGATGAGTGATGTAAAAAACGTTATTTTTTACTTCCAAAATAAAAACAACTAAACTAGTTGGTTTAGTAGCACTGTCTTAGATGATAGTGTTATATTATTGAACTCTTTCTCTTTTGTCAAAGTTAGTTACATTGGTAAGATTTTAATTCTATGGATGATAAAGCGGCTAAGTATTGTGGAAGGAACAATGTGACAGGTGAATGGATGGTACTATCCCTTCGTTCATTCACCGGTGATGTAACTCACTTCTCTTTTAATGAAAACTATTTTATCTAGCAACAAAAAAAAAATCCAAACATTATTGTGATATATTTATACTAAAATTGTGTGTAACAAATGCATGTGATGTCACTGATATGTCTGACACAGAGATGTACATGTCCAAACGTTGATGAGCGCTTAACGCGGACACGACCCTAACACCGGCTCGTTTGGACACGTGCTTGATGTTGATACGGCTGCAAAGCAAGCGTGTCCGGGCTACCCATGTGAACATAAATACCCTCTTTTAAAATACTGAAACCATTCGTACCAAGTAGTAGTATGTTACTTATTGATATACTTTTTTTGGAATAACTACCCTATTAATTTTGTGCTAATAATTTCCCAATTTTAAATGCATGCGTAAATGATGAATCACTGGACTACTATCGTACATTACTTATTGATATACGACAGTACCACATTAATGAGATTTTTTGTATAAACCCATTCGAATCCATGGAATAACTGTAAGAGCCACAGGCTAGAAACAATGGATAATCAGTACTCATACGAAAACAATGTTACGATTATAGATGAAGGAACAAGTCCTCCAGTGAGTCCAATCTCTCAGAGCCTAAACAGTTCAATCTTATCTTTAATCATTTTCGCTGTTTTTGAACTAGAGACACCGATTACTGAGTTTGAAGTTCTAGAAATATGTCACAAGCATATGCTACCACTAAATATTCGTTTCTCTTCAATCATGGAGAGAAATAAGAAAGGTGCTTTAAGATGGAAAAAAGTTGTTACACGAGTCGAAGATCATTTGATTGTCCCGACATTCCCTTTAGGTTTAGCGAGAGAAAGCTACGATGAGTACTTGAGAGAATACTTATCAAAAATAGGTTGTGAGAAGTTTTCAGGAGATAAACCATTATGGGAACTTCATTTGGTCAAGTATCCTAGTCTGAATGGCGCGTGCACTCTGATTTTTAAGGCTAGTCATGCAATTGGTGATGGTTATTCACTTGTAAGTTTGTTTTTTAAGAGTTGCCAAAGAGCCGATCATCCTTCACTTCCTCTTAATTTTCCGCAATTTTCATTGAAGAAACAAGGTAATAGTAGGCGCACTGTGACAGGAATGGGGAAGAAAATGTTGGGGTTTATGGGTAAATGTGTGAACACAACTTACGATCTCGTGGAGAGCACGCTGAGGGTAACATGTTTAGAAGATCGGCCATCTGCAATACGTTCAGTGGCATCGACAAATATGAAGATTGATTTATTCAGACCTTTTAACATCTACTCGGTGACATTATCACTTGAAAGAGTCAAGCAAGTTAAAACCAAGCTCGGAGCCGTGAGTTCAACTTAATTCCTAACTAGTCCCCAAATTCTGCAGTCTTTTTCTTCTTTCATCTTCTTTTTAGGCATAATTACACTATTATTGTGTGCTAATAACTGTCCAATTTTAATGATCGATCATGCGCAGACCGTAAATGATGTAATCACTGGACTACTATCGTACATCATTCACTTGTACGCATTGAGGAAGACAAAGATGGATCAGTACAGCGAAGATGGCTCCACGGCGGACTCTGATTATGGTGCCGTAAATACTAACATGACCTTAGCAGTCATGCTAAACATGAGAGTATTTGAAGGTTTTACTAACATTGAAGATATGATAAGAGCAGATGCATGGGGCAACCGTTCCAGATCCATGTTTGTTAAGCTGCCAGCATTTACAAATCTTGAGAAAGTTAACCCCCTTGATTACATTATCAAAGCAAAAGAAATAATGGACAGAAAGAAGAATTCTATGGTGTTTTACTTTATTGATAAAGTACTAAATGCCGCAGCATGGATTAGGGGCCAAAAGGTATGTGTAGAGTATTATACGGCCGTTTTAAGGTCCTTTCAAACCTAAACCTATGAAGCCATCCTAGTTTCATAGCATATCTAACCACAACTACTGTGTATATGATTCAGGGGATGGACAAAATGGTTTATTCAAGTTTTAAGAACGCTAGCACAATGATATCGAGTGTGATAGGTCCGAAAGAGAAAATGGCTTTACGTAATCATCCTGTTAACAGTTTTTACTTCTTCTTGTCGGGTATACCTCAGGTAACTGTCATTTTAATCATAAAGTACGTGCTTGTTACAACAGTGAGAAATTTAACTATTGATTTTAAATATGAGAATTAAGTCTTCCGGTCAACTGAGTAGCTACTATTCCAAGTTGGCCCTTGCTAATTAACTTGATAATTGTATGCAGAGTATTACTTTCACATCAGTGAGCTGCATGGAACAATTAAAGCTTGTGGTAACAATGGAAAAGGGATTTATTGATTCAAAACTTTTCAGTTCTTGTATGGATAAAGCCTCTGATGATATTTTCCAAGCAGCTTTTGAAAAATAGCCAAGACAAGGTCACAAGGAGTACAATAGTACTAATCTATATCACCAAGACAAGGACTTGATAAGTGATCACTGAACCGTTGGGGCTTGTGAGACTAGGGGTATAGTAAATGTTAGATGCCTTTCTAGTACTACTTAATGATTCAGTGCAGCCCTTTTGAGATTTCTCTCATTTATTTGCAACGGGTGATGGATCTTATCATCATCCACATTTTGTTCTCAACTTCATAGTTATTGTATTGTCAAACAAAAAGTGAGAAAGTATGTTTTACTTTATAAAACTTCACTTCTATATAACTTAAGATTTGAATCTACGTGGCTAGCTAATAATTATTTGTGCAAAACAAGGTGTACAAGGAAAAAGAAAGAAATTGTTCATGAAAACAAAACCTGCTCTTAACTAAATTTTTGTTGGTTAATGATTAATATGAACTGAGGTGTTGGTGGAAACTGAAAGTCCGGTATAGTAGTGTGTTAAATTCTTACTCAATTTTCTGTTCCCCATACTCGTTTCGGAAACATTTGAGTAAGAATTTTTTCTAGAACAATTTGAGTAATGGTTTTAAGGTTGAGTACTTTTTCTTGGTTTTGTGTTTGGTTTCGTTGAATTCGATTCTTTAATTCCAATAAACCCTGGTCGTTGGTGTGGTTTTTTTATGCTGTTTTTCCCATGATTTAGTAAATTGGTACTTTTTCATGAAAACAAAGCCTGCCTGCTCTTAACTAAATTTTGTTGGTTCATGATTAAGAACTGAGGTGTTGGTGAAAACTGATATTCCATAAGTGTGTTAAATTTGTTGCTCAATTTTCTGTGCCTGCACTGGTTTTGAAATTTTAAAAAATGATTCAGTAAGATTTTTATCAAAAGAAAGTGATAACTATTTAGAAAAAGTGTAGCGGCAAGTTGAATACGGAGATTTCTTGCTGGTTTTGTCTTTGTTTGTGAATGAATTCGTTTCTTTAAACCCAACTAGCGGTGGTCGTTGGCGTGTTTTTGTTTTGTTATGTAATTCTTCAAGTCTTTCATAACGCTATGAACAAACTCCTAATTTCTTGTTATTTATCTCCACTTGGAACGATAATTTTTATTTATAGCTAGCAAAACGTAGGAGATTTTATTATAAAAAAAAAAGGCAAAACATTAATGTTTTGCAAGAGCCGATGCTGTTGGTATTACTTTTAATGGAATGGACTTTCGCAATGTTATGCCTAATGCTTCACCCATACCAAGGAGTGACACCACTTTGAAGTGCCCAATCAAAAGATTGAAGCAAAGATCCGAGCATCATGTGGAGAACTTGGTGAGCCATTGGGAGGCCTGGACAGATGCATCTTCCACTTCAAAATGGTATTAATCCAAAATGTCGTCCACGATAATCAATGTCCGTTCCTAGGAAACGATCTGGATTGAACGAAAATGGATTATTCTGTACTGCTGAATCCCTTCCAATTCCCCAAGCATTAACCATAACTTGCGCGCCCTTTGGTATTATGTAGCCCATGAATTCTGTGTCTTCGGCAACTGTACGTGGTACTAGGAAAGGAGTTGATGGATGTAATCTCATTGTCTCTTTAATCACCGCAGATAAATAAGGCAGATTCTCTATATCACTTTCTTCAAGCTTTCTGTCGTAACTAATTACGTGTTTGATTTCAGTGTTGATCTTCTTCATTACCTCTGGATTGCGGAGAAGCTCTGTCATTGCCCACTCTATAGTACTGGTTGTTGTCTCTGCCGAACCCACAAACAATTCCTTGCATTAGTTTAGAAAAATGATGTTAGTAATGCGAGAAATGTAATTGGCTTGTATCTGTTAACATCTAAGGCATAATAATGTACTCACCATCATCAACAAATTGATTTGTCTGTCTGACATTTTCCTTGGCTCGTCCTTGCCATTGCCTTCAAATTCCTGCAACACAGTCCGAAAATCTTTCGCGTCATCCTTTTTGTGCACAGAATCCATGTGTCTTCGCTCCTTTGCGAAGCCATCAATGATGTTTATGAGTGCATCTGTTGCATTTCTCAATCTCTTATTCAAATTTTGCAGGTCTAACTTTCGTAACCATGGGAAGAAATCAGCTGCGTTACGCTTTATAGTTATCTCTACAATCTCCCCAATTGTTCGATAGAATTCATTTCCATCAGCAGATTTAAGATCCAAAAAGATCCCTAGAGAACAGAAGGTTTCCCATCAAATTAAATAAGGAGACGAAAAGTAAGTGTCGTAGTTCAACACTTGTACTCTCCTTTCCTTTTTCCGATACCCATTGTATCATCTGCTGTACACATTTTCGTCAACTACCTTCCATATTCTTTACTGCTGTACGAGAGAAGAACTCAGTCGCATACAGTCGCCTTACCATACGCCAGTATGGTCCGACTGGTCTGGTTACTGTAGCACTGTTATAATCCTCTCCCATTTTCAAGACTTCGATAAGATGACGATTGCAAAAACCGAGATCATGTCTCTTGAATAGCTCTGTAGCGGCATCTGCTGAAGCTATGACTACGGTATTCATGGCACCCAAACGCAGCATGAATACCGCTCCATATTCCTTTTGAAGTTCTAGAAGTGTCTCCTGCGGCTTATAACCTATATCTAAGAGGTTTCCGACCACTGGCCAACAACCTGGAGGACCTGGTGGTAAAGATTTTGAATGGTTTTTTGTTTTTCGATTATGGCGGCACTGGAGGAGGAGTAGAAGCGGAGCTGCCACTGCTAGGCCATAAAAAGCTAAATATGGGATTTTTTATTTTCAACAATAAAAAATTAAAAATTACAATTAAAAAAATAAAAATTAAAAATTAAAAAAATATAATAACAACGTTATTTAGATCCGTAATAACCGTTTTTACGCACGTTAAAATCGTTTAATAAAAATTTCATATCATAACTTATTTGTTTTTTCTATTTAACCGTTATTACATCTGTCATTTTTAAAAAAAATTAAAAAAATACGTTTTTCCTTTAAATGATTTTTTTTTTTTGTTCAAAATATACTCATATCGATCAAAACACGTTATAACGGTCACTGCCATACATCGAACCTGTCACCCGTTTTTTAAACCTTGGTATTAAATAGTCTTCTCACTCTTAATAGTCTTACGTAGTAGTTATGTTTTGTTGACTTTCTACTCCACCTAATTACACTTCATCACTTAATAGCAGCATTAAAACTGAAGTTGAACCTTGGGCTTGAGAGATACAAGAGTACACCGACCGCAATCTGGTGGTGTAGAAAGTCCAGAAAAATTAAATACATACACAAGACTTAAACTTGAGACTAAATTTCAAGTAAGCTACGTGTTCGATTCATCAACATTTTTGTAAATTTCTATGGTCCGAGACAAAAAATGACTTGGTCAAACGCGAGGGAACCTGGAATTAAATGCTGCTGATGAATAACTCCGTTCTTACTTCTAGTGTTTAATTCTCAACTCCGGTGGTCACTGATGCGGTGGTTTTGCTTTGTTTTTTTGCATATCCAATGACCAGAGTTCAAAACTTGTCAGTACCAAATATTTTATACCGGTTTTTTTTTTAAAAGGAGCACATTTTTAGAGCCACGGGCTTGAGATCACTTGTTACCAGGCTAGTATATGCACCCGCGGCATAATGATCCTCCACATTATACTGTCGTGTACAATGCTCCCGAGGAATACGTTCCATATCAAAATAATTTTATAGTGCATTTTCAATAAATACAAAACAAAAACTGTATTAGATGTACCATGATATATATGGATGTCAATGTTTGCTAGGCTTCACTGCCACCGTCATTAGGCTGCTTCTAGGAATCCACAAAATGTTTGCCTTCATCGTTGGCCAAAAACACCGTCCATCTGTTTGCTGTCTTACTAACTTTATACATACTAATAGAGCACTGAATCCGACCAAAATTAATCTAGTTGTACTATCCTTTACTTACAGGATGAAGCCCTCTAACAATCTGCTTCGGATTCCAAAATCTTCCATGAAGGCTTCATCGCATTTGAAAAATCAGACCCGTAGTCTAATAATCCTTTGAGCAATCTAACCCTGTTAACAAGTACCTGCAAGCCCATAATAGACGACTCAATCGTGTCAGAGGATGTTGAGTTCACTTCAGTTTCACTTTTTCTCATCTTTTTCGAAGATCCACAAGAATCAGACTGATCTCTTGATGCCACATTATTTCTTGGAAAAATTGTTTCACAATAATCACCACCCGGATTCGAAACAGTATCTGACCAACTAGACTTTTCTGCACCATCATTCTCTATGCTTGATGTATCGGTCTTTTGTTTATTCAGCAAATTACTTGAACGACTTTCTTGAGAATGGGAGGATAGCTCGAGAGGTTCTGCTAAGCTGCTCTTGATCTCAATCACTGAAGCTTGCTTCAAATTTTCCCTTCTTGAGGAATCTATCGGTAACTCTTGAGGCATTGAGCCAGCTGAAGTATGTGAAGAAACATAGGATGACGTTTCACTTGAACCAGTGGCATTTTTTCTAACTTTTCCTACATCCAACAAAAAAGAGATGCAACCAAGAGAAGAAAATCAGTAAATTTAATATCCCAATTTTCCGTCACTATGCAAGGAAAGACAATGCACAAAATAAGACACGGAAAGCCAATGCACAAAAATATGTTGGGAATAGTCTCATCTTTCTAACACCCGCTTCACAAATGACAGCCCAAAGAATTAGTTTCGTGCAGACTGCTTTGCACAAACCATAATAACCAGGAAAGGAGGAGATCGAGAGAATGGACTGTGAAATTTAATCTAAAAGAGGATGCATAACTATAAATCAATGATACTAGTATTACCTGGACTCTTAGGCTGTTTCAAGCGAACACAACGACAGAAATTCTTACCTACCTACAACCACGAAATACAGTAACTCACGATGAAGTAAAAAGAAGTTAAAAGGAGAGAAAGTATTTGAGTATTACTAGTGGACACTGGAAAGGCAGGCAGATATAATCCATGTAGGTAACTTTCATTAGCCATCAATTTTGACATGGCATTGTACTGTACTGTGTGCTTTCAATAACACAAGTTTTCCTTTCATATCCATTTGGGACCAGAAACCATTTAAGATATTTCAGCATTGATGGATACAGATAACACAGAAAGGCTGCTGTCGTAACTAATATCATATAGAGTATAAAAGTAGAGAGGACTGCAGTGGAATTTACTTCAAAGGTGGGCTGAGTCCAACCGAGCTTTGGGGTCCAGTCCAAGGATGGGCGTAAATCTTTGCAGAGAGCTTTATAAGTTTCTCCTTCACCCATGGGAGGTTCTGGTAGCTGAATCTGTAACCAATAGTAATTAGAGCAAGATAAAACGGCCAGTTCAACCTTAACGTGGAAAACTTCAAATTCCAAATTCCAAATTATCTAACTCATCAACAAGACCATCTGATAAATTGAATATAACACACTTGGGACCAGCTCACAAATGCGATCCACCGCAACGAGGCAATAGCATTATAAAACATAACGTTCAGGAGTTGGAACAAGGCTAGACATGACGAGTGTCAATAGCAACCATTTCTAGCCGTATTGAATCAAGCTACAAAGATTTAATATTTTTATACCTCTACATTTCTCTCATCTAGTACTTGGGTGATCCATCCGGACCAATAGCAACCATTTCTGAACCAATCAACCATATCTCCCACTTCCCAGGTACCATCAACAATTCCTACTATTTCTAAGACTTCACATGTATCAGTCATTTGACTTTGATGGTAGATCTGAGGATAGCTAGGGCGCAGCATCAAATGTCTATTTTCTGAATCACTATGTTTTCCAGCCGGAGACTGGTGATACTCATACAAGTTAATCCAATAATTTTCTGCAAACATCAAATGATGTGAAATATTAAAGGTCCATAAATAACTATAGTAAAGCTGGATTACGCAAAGAGAAGATTACCTACATCAAAGTTCTAAGAATTCCCAGAAGTTTAAGGATACTACACCATACTTACTATAATCGTCAAAGTCAAGATAATCTAATGCAACAGTGGGTTCGTTGCTATTCTTGCCACAACCTTTAATCTGACAGCAGTAAATGAAATGACATGTATGAGGCAGTTTGTATTGCAAATCCAGAAAAAGGAAATGGAAAGCGACTCTCTCAAACAGATAAAATGAAGTAAGTATATTCATGAAAAAAGAAATTCACTTTAGAGGCATAACCAAGAAAAACATTAAGGAGCATATGTAACACCCAAAACTACCTTGCATCGAAACCATGCTCCACGATAACCTTCTTCAAAAGACTTTGCTTCTACCTGCTGCCCAACCTTAAAGTTGAATGGAAGATAATGTTTCACCTTCATGGTGTTGCATCGAATAACTGCAGAATATACTTTAACTAATTAGAAAACCTCAAAACTACTTAATTTGAAAATCATTTGATATTAGTAGTAACCTCCAACGCAACTAACATGATCAACCATAACTTACTGAATAAAAAACATAAGCCATGAAATCAGACAGAAGGACATTTCATTAGCAGTTCTAAAAAAATGTAGTGCATATCTTCAAACAGGCTAATGTAGCAAAAATCACAGTGCAAACTCAGGAAGGAAAGCAACAATTACAAGGTGCCAAAGCACATGAACAAAAACTCCACAAAATCATTAAAACATTTACAATAACATATCCAATTCTGAACAATGCAGCAATTCAACTTAACCATGACAAAATACTAAACTGACATACAACAAACCCATACATATAATCAACAAAAAGTACCTACTACACCCAACAATGGAACAAAGTCAACTGGTCAAGTCAACGTCAACGGATGGTCAAGAGACCCAAAACCAGCAATAAACAAGCACTACATTATAGATCCTATCACAAAAATAAGTACCAAAAGATCTCAACTTTAAACCCTAATCAACAACAAAAAAAATCACAAGTGGGTCAGTCGCCCCCCACTAGATTAAATGACTCTCTCAAACCATACAAAGACATGAAGCACAAATTTTTTTAAATAATATTTCTTTCTAAGCTGATCAGTGTAAAACACCTTATTATTATCTTACTCAATCATAACAACTCATTTTTCTTTCCAAATTCCATTTACTCAAAGTTAGAATTCAACTGAAATATATATTAATCAATAGAAGAAGAAGAATAAGAAGAAGGTTTATTACCAGATCATGAGTGTTAACTTGGGTTGTTGAAATGCATTTATGATCCGGATGAGACTGACTGATCCTCTAGATAGAAATTTCTCTTCTTTTTTTTTTTGTTTTATGTGGGGAGTGATGAAGAAGAAGAGGAAGCGTACTACAGAACAGAGCTCGTACGTCGAGAAGACACTAGAGTTAGAATATAATCTCTAGAAAATGGACACGTGGAAAGTGTGTTCATGGATGTTATCCGGGAAACACTATTTGATATGGGGAGAAAAGGAATCTAAATGAAACGGTTAAGTTTCTATTGGCTATAATTGAAATCAAACATCAAGCTTAGTTCGAGGCCCATTCACTTCCAGCTCGAGAAATAAGAAATTGAGAAGCGAGAAAGAAACCACTAGAGTATGAATATGTAAATACTAATAGGGTGTTTGGATATCATAAGTAGAAGTGTTATTCATTCTCGAAAAGCAGAAGTCAATATCAAAAATTACAAGTAAAAATAATTTGTTTCACAATAAATCAATCTTCTTTTTTTAAAAGTTATTTTGAAAATGTGTTTCAAATTAACTTCTGTTAAAAATTAAAAATAAAGTGGAATCCATAGATGGTTGTATTCGACCTCACCACCTTAGGTACGCTAGCTTAACCCCAAACGGCAAAGCCACGACCACTTTATGGGATAATTGGTACATATTTTAAATATATTCATGTAAGTCATAGAATTTACATATCAAATTTATATATGTAAACCGAATTATACACGTACATATATCATTCCGAACAACTGTTGAATCATGAACCATTGACCGAATTTGACTTTTACGAATCCGAATGATATTCGTACGTTTATCGTTCTGTACGTTTGCCGAATTCTGAATTGCTAAGGTCAGATCATATGCACCCTCTCAAATGGGTTTGTTTGTCTAGCCAGGTGGCTGGACAAACAGGGGTGTGCCACTATGGGAAATGTTTTGAGCGATGACCACTATGTCGAGCGACATAGTGGTCATCGCCCACGACCGACTTCCTATCACCTATAAATAACCAAAATCATCTCGAGTAAAAAAAAAAAAACTGCCACAATGAGTTATATTTTAAGAGCCAAAAGAAACAGAAAAGGTCAACCAAGAGGCGACCCAACTAAGTATTTATGTAATCAGAATTAATCTATAATAAAAAATACTAATTTTATTTTACATCTAATTTTATTTTACATCTAATTAAATTTTAACAACGTCTTTTCTTAGAGAAAACTACATAAGATTAAAAGGAAACTACATCATTACATAAAAGGGGTCGAATCCATGAAGATCTATAGGGATGTTGAAATAAGCTTCGTACAGAAAAGGTTTGTCGTCAGTTTTCTGTCATACATTTAGAGCTAATTGGATCACTTCATCGTCAGTTATACTTTTAAATCTTTCTCCTTCAATTACCTTTACCTGAGCAAGGAATCGTGTGACTAAAAGACTAATTGCTTGAAAACGAGCAGACAACCCATGAGCTGGGTTTCTCGGGTTCTCCGCTTCTGCAACGAACATAGTGAAAATGTTCTGCCAAAAAGACATGTGAGACATGAGTTGGACAGTATGAACATTTCCTCTACTATGAGAAAAGCTAAATCCTCTTCTTGAGTATATTTTGGAGCACGAACTTTGGCATCCATTTTAAATCTCTAAAATAAAGAACGTATTTGTAGTCTTCCACCAACGTTCTAATAATTTAGAGTAGAAAGTAGGAAAAGTAGGAAAAATTTTGGTGTAAAAACTAGATTTGAAAATGGTGAATTTATAGGCGGGAAACTGTTAGCCGTTGGCGACAAAGTCTTGGTCGAGCGACCAAGTCTCTGTCGCTCGACCAAGAAAATGTGTCGTTGTGCATCCTTTTTTTTTTTTGCGTTGTGCATCCTCTCAAAGTTGAGCATTTGAGAGGTCAATTTGATGGTTTGCTAGATGCATAGTGGATGTTTTCTACCAAATTGGTGTTTTAAAAGGTGCATAGGACTTGACATAACTAGGATTCAAACATGTAATAAACCGTACAATGGCAAGATAAGGTCGACGGGAGAAGTAAATGAATGTGACTTTGATACGCCCAAACAGTTCTTATATGATAATCGTTCTGCAGAATTTGGTGGGCAATTTGATAAGTTTTTAAGCATGGCGCATTTGAGGGCTACAAAAAACTAATTTGGGGCGACTAATAAAACAAAATAAGGTCATTATGAAGTAATATCAATACACCCCTTCTTCATATATTTTCTTTAATGGATAATCTATCGTTGCTTAATTAGTGGTAATGTTGATTAATTAGTTAATTAATTTGGTTATAGTTAGTGTTAGATGAGGAGTTTGAGTTTGAGTTTTAGAATAGAAATAGAGAGTGTTTAAAGAAAAGAAGAAGTTCGGAAAAACTAGGTTTTGTCTAATATCAATAACAAACATGGATGAGTATGAGGAAGAAGTGAGAAACATCATGAAAAACCCACTTTGTATGTGTTTGGATCGTTTAAAAATAATTCATTTTTGTATGAATTTAATGTCATGGACGTCCCAGAATCGTAGATAATGGAGTACAATATCTACCGATTATACACTCATGTGTCAAAATAATGGTATAATCGGTAGTCTCGTGATTTTTATTACTACCGATTGTACAAAATTCCCAGATTGATTTTTTTTTTTTGGATTTTGATTTCATAATCGGTAGTTTAATGGAGTACCATATCTACTGATTATAGGTGTCGCCCTAAAAATGAATTTCTCAAAACTTACAGAATTTCTAACTATTCTTCTTTCACAACGGTAGTGACTGAAAATTTATATCTACCGATTGTAGCCAGAATTGAATTAAACTTTAAAATTTTAAACTTTGTAATTGGTAGTTTAATGATAAAATTTATCTACCGATTATACTTATTTTTTTGTACAAAAATTTTCTTGCCATAATCGTAGTAAGTGAACATAAACAACTACCGATTGTGGTTAATCGGTAGTAAATGGAAATTAATAACTACCGATTGTATTTAATCGGTAGTATAGAAACATAGTTATCTACCGATTATGTATATTGTACTTAACATCTAACTTCATAATACTATTTCAACATCAAAAAAAAAAAACTTGTTCAAAAAAACTTACTACATATTGTTCAAAAAACTTGTCCAAAAAAACTTAAAACATCCGAAAAAAACAACACAAAACACACCATAGATATTCAAAGTGATCAATCTCATGGATCTCATGAAATTCTTCCACTCCTTGTTACTCTCGACTTGGTCCTAGTTCTACTCGCTTCTTTTTATTCTCCTTCTCCTTAGGATCAGCAACAACTTCATCTTCCTCAACTGGACCTATGTTTTTACCAGCTTCGTTGTAGTATGGGTTTACGCCTGAAAAGTATTTCTCCCTGAAAAAGAGTCGAGGATCAAAATCCGGATCATCCTCCATCATTCGAATCATTTCTGCCTCTAATCCTTCATCCGAGGATGGAACTTCAACGTACTTGAGGGGATTGTCAGGACTGTTCCACCAACAATCAAGATCGTTCATCATTTGTAAAAAATCCGGATCATCCAGCATCATTTGATATATTTGTACATCAGAAACTCCTTTCGGCAAATTGAAAAGAGGACGAGAAAGCATTTCATCCTTTCGAGCCGGAGAAAGAACTTCACCTTCATCCATAACCCTAATGAACATACCCAAACATGGATTATACATAATAGCTATTATAAAATAAACAAAAGCACATAATCGATAGTTAAAATTATGCAATATCAACCGATTACACACAATCGATAGGTCATGTTCTCAGTATATGTCCGATTATATGCAATTGGTTGAGTGTAGCCCTAAAACTGGTTTATTTAAAACACAATATATAATAGGTAGATAACATTTTGCAATATATACCGATTGTGCATGATGTTCTTCAGGAATGATGAACTCGAGGCATAATCGGTAGATAAAGTTCGCCAGATTTCTACCGATAATGCGTTGTTTCAGAAAATTATAAAAAAGAATTATCATGATTTCTTCAAAGTAATGACTAAAAACATAAAAGTTTGATATAACTTACTTTTCCTTTTCCTTCTTTGATTGTGTAGGAAAAGTTTTTGGTCGGAGGGTCATATCGTCGGAATCAGTTGAAGAATTGATTTCAATGATTTTGGAATCTTCGATCACCATCTTTTCCTTTCCCTTCTTTGATTGTGTAGGAAAAGTTTTTGGAGCCATTTTCAATGGAGAATGAGAGTAAAGGGAGTAGAAGAATCGGTAGAGGAGAAGAAATGAAAAAGGAAAGAGAATAGAAGAATAGGTAGAGAAGAAGAAATGGAAAAGGAAAGGGAATAGAAGAAAAGTAGAGAAGAAGAAGAATAAAGAGGTAGAGAAGGAAATGAGAAGAAAAAGAGGTGTGAATAGGTAAAGAATAAGAAAAATTAGGTTTTGGTTTCTATTTATAAATGATTTTTTATACTATTATTATTTTAGTTATTACTTTACACTGTCTTGGAAAATCCATTCACCTTAAGTGGCGAACCTTAAACGGGTTGAATCTGTCCCTCACCTTAATGATATTGAAATGAGCTTTGTAATGGTAATTTGATTTTGGAGAGTTAAAATGTATTGGAGGTTCATAAATGAGAAGAGGTCACCCTCCTTATATAGATTAGAGTCTTAACGACTTTTTTTCTTAAAAAAAAAAGCCGTTGAGGCCTGGTGAAACAAGAGTGTACAGCAAATATGTACATTAAGTTCGTTCGAATATTAACAATCGGAAGTATCGGGATCACCATTATCTACCGATTTTTACAATCGGTAATCTAACAAAAAAATTTAGTACCGATTATAATATAAAATGTGTCCAGAAACCAATCAGTTTCATCATCTTAATCGGTACATAATTAAGTACCGACTGTACTCAACAGGTATAATCGGTAGTCTAATGATTTTTTAGCAACCGATTTTATATGTTACCCCAAATTCAAAATCGAAAAATTTATCAAAATCACAACATTTTTGATCATGTATAATCGATAGTCTAATAATTTTTTTAACTACCGATTGTATATGTTGCCCCAATTTTAAAATCGAAAAAAATTATCAAAATTCCAACATTTTGAACATGTATAATCGGTAGTCTAATAATTTTTTTAACTACCGATTGTATATGTTTTCCCAAATTCAAAATCGAAAAAATTATCAAAATTCCAATATTTTGAACATGTATAATCGGTAGTCTAATAATTTTTTAAACTACCGATTGTATATGTTGCCCCAAATTCAAATTCGAAAAAATTATCAAAATGAGAATGCTCCCGGTACCATACCATATAGCGTGGATCTACTTCATCACCTCGGTTGACAGGTCTCCCGTCGTTGATCATATATTGCATCATATTATTCCAATCTTCAACGGATGGGTTATCATAGTAAACTATTGTGATAGAGTCCTTACCACAAGTAGATTTCTCGACGTCCAATTTGAACCTTCCGCGCATGTGACTCCAAGGTTGTTCTTGGACATAACCGAGTTGACGCATCACCCTAGAGGCTATGTACATGACATATCCAGTGGGATGCCACAAGGGTCCATAGTAAAACGACAACTTAGACCTTCCCGCTATATGACTTCTAGCTCGGTCTTCCATGTATAGATCAAAGCATACATCTTAGGACGCCATCAAGTCTAATTTCCTCCTCAAAGAAATCAACTCCTGCTCCTTAGACCTTGAATGGTTGTTGTCAAAGATGTATTTTGTTCCTCTGGGTGTTGCTTTCTCCCATAACGGATTCTCTTTGGCCAATTCGAGGGACGGGAAATGATCATAGATCCATGTCTAGTGTACATATCAAACCAAGTATGAGAAAATTTATTCTTAAAAGAGAAAAAAAAATAACAAACAAACCATCAATATAGTTACAAAATACCTGTAGTAGGCTCACGTTCCCGGGAATTTGGCTAGCTGATTCCCTCGATGCCTTTCTCAACTCTTCCATCAAGAAAGCATGACATGCGGTCCCCCACAAATAGTCGCGAACTTTATTGAGAGGATGCAAAAGTTGCAGAAGGTTGGCGTCGACCCGATTTCCACTACAATTGGGGAAAATGACACATCCCAGAAACCAGAGGAGATATGCAGTGGCTGCAGCATTGACATCGTCGTCGCTAAACTATGGATTCATTTTTTCTTTAGCCTTGGTGCCTTTGAACATATTCATCAAGTGAACCATGATGAACTCTATGGTTTTATAAGGAAAGCAACGTTTGAACTCATCGTTGTATGTCACTCGATCCCAACCAAGGCACTTCTGAGTGTAAAAATAAAGTTGTTCCCAGCTTAACTGCTTCACATAATCAAATTTGACTGTTGTACCATGGTCAGCGAGACTTAGAATCTGCACCACAGCATCTGGGGTGATCGTCATCTCTCCAAATGACATGTGGAAGGTATCAGTATCAGGATATATGCTCTCCATGAAGGCTGATATCGGCACCCGGTCATGCTGTAACATTGAATTCTCGGCAGCAGTAGATAACCCCGAGTTCAGCATAATTTGCTTGAACCGTTCACACTCACCATCTAACGGCCAATCTTTCATCTTTCTTGGTGCAGCCGTAGGTTTGAGTAGACGAACCGCATCAGAATGGTCCTAATATACACGTCGAATTATAAAATAATTAGAATAACAGTTAACACTTCTACGAATAAAAAGACAATGGTTAAGAATGGTGTTTTATAATTATTACCCCAGTTGAATAAATTTCTTTCGCCCAAGAGTCTTTGTACCCAAATAATAGATCTCCTCCATCTCTTGGTAACCCAGGGATTTGGCCTTCTTGAATACCCTTCATCTTCAAAGAGGCGGGGACTTGGTATCCTCCTTTTTTCTTAATTACCTTCTTTCTACCTTGTCTATCTCCTTGTGTATCATTTGGTTCTCTTTCATCTTTGTTTCTAACTTGTGGAACACTTGGTTCTCCTTCTTCTTGGTTTCTACTTCTTGGAACACTTGGTTGAGCTCCTTCAGTGATAGAGATTCCGTTAGCGCTCTTTTCTCTTCTTGCACTAGCAGTTAATTTCTTACCCCCTTCACGACGAGGCCCCGAAACAATTGTATCGTGGGATTGCTTAGATCGCCTTTCCCTAAAAAAATAAAATAAATAACAATTATTTCCAACAAGACACCGTTTAATCACTACATAATTGGTAGACAAAGTACATTAAATCGATTGTTCATAATCGGTAGTAAAACAAACAAACTAACAACCGATTATGCATAATCGGTAGCTCGGGATCTACATTATCTGCCTATTATGCATAAAAATTTGAACAAAAAACTCTAAGCCATATAATCGGTAGTCAAATAAACAAACTAATAACCGATTGTGCATAATCGGTAGCTCGGGATCTACATTATCTACCGATTGTGCATAAAAATTGGAACAAAAAACTCTTAGCTATGGACACACATACAATCGGTAGTCAAACAAAAACAATAAAAAACGATTAAGATAATCGGAAATCAAATACATAACCTATCTACCGATTCAAACCATCAAACATAATCAGTAGTTACATAAAAAAATTAACTACCGATTATGTGTAAATTTTGGTACAGGAATACAATCGGTAGTTAATGACTAAATATAACTACCGATTATGTTTAAACCTATATGAAACCTAACTTTCACAATCGGTAGTTTAAACCTATACGAAACTACCGATTAAGCCTAAATTTTAATATATGAATACAATCGGTAGTTAGTGAATAAATATAAGTACCTATTATGGTCGATGTTCCTCAGAATGAGAAAGGTGACCATAATCGGTAGATAAAGAACATCACTAAACCTCTGATTATGACAAATAACCGAAAACCCTTTATATTCTATCTTCGATTTCATTCGATTGAAGCAAAATAAACATAAATAATGGTAAACCCTTACCTTATTGTAGCCATTAGAAAGTTCTGGAGAGGCTGATTGTCAGAACCAGTCTCCGTATCTAGGTAATCATCTTCGTGTTCTTCGTGTTCTTCCTCTTCTTCACCATGTTCTTCAACGATCTCTCTATTTCTTATTCTCTCGGCAAAATTAGGCTAGTTAGTATTATCAGCTTGACGGGTTGTTTGCTTTTTTCGAGTCATCTTTAGATTGTAATTACGGCGATGAATTGGTTTACGATTATACGATGAATTGGTTTACGATTAATCGGTTTACGATGAATTGGATTGTGCCACAATTGGTAGTTAGAAAACAAGAGAAGAATAAGAGAAAAAGGTGATAATCGGTAGAGAAGAAGAATGGTAAAGGCTTAGGTTTTTATACTTTTATTAGTGAAAGGCTTAAAGATATTTTTTTTATTACTAAGAGGGTATATATATATATTTACATATCATTAGGTTATCCCATAGCCACATCTATTGGATGGGTTTAAAATAGTCATCCCAAATTAATTTTTTGTAGCCCTAAAAAAACGCCGGGTTTTTAAGATGAAGCTTTTGTCCTTTGTATGGCGTCAGAATGCTTTAGAAAATAAAATAAAAAAAATACTCGGTTATATTGGGCTTGATACAGTTTTCAAATGATTTTTGGATCACAAACAGGAAAATAAACGACATTTAATCAATTCAGTTAATTTGGACAAACGATACCATCACAGTAGGTACTTTGTGCATACATACAGAAGAACAACATACTGATAATGTTTACCATTTTGTCACATGATCAACAAACAGAATACAAGGACTTAAAGAGTTACAATTTCGGTATGCAAAGTACAGATCAACTCATACATGTTGAAAGAGAATCATGGATTTCACTATCATTCGGTAATGGTTTAATACAAACTGTAAACTACAACTTCAACCATGTCGTTAAAAAACTTCATCCATCTAATGTTGATATTCCGCTAGCTAGACACATACAAAAAAACAGGCTCTTAATGACGTAGGACACGAGTAATGGTGATATTTCCTAGTTTTGTTTCTAATAGTTTTAGGTTTCCTTGTTGCTTAAGGATTCTATTTTAGGTTTAAATTTCTTAGTTCTAGTAGTATTTTATTTTTAAGTTTTTCTATAAATAGACACCTTAGCACTGCCTATCAAGTAATTCTTTTTCTTTCATTATTAATAAAAAAACCAAAAAGAGAGAAGTTTCTTCTCCAATTATCGGTGTTCTTAGAAAACAACGCTTAGTTGTTTTCCTAGTTGTTTCCTGCTGTGTTAGTTGGTATCAGAGCCTAACCTCGATTTCGAGGGTTTGATCTAATGGTAAACAGCGGGGGAGACAACGTAAACCCAATCCCTAATGACGGTGGGGGTGTTGCAGGTGTTGAAGCAATCTGGAATGAAATCAACACTCATACATTGAGGTTCGATGAGATTCAACAGACGTTGAATCAAATCGCAACTAACTTGGCCACCTTACGGAATCCGAATGAAGTTCTGAATCCAGAAAACCGGCTAATCAGAGAAGAATATCCTAGGTCTAACCCCGTAAGAGGAAGGGGTCGAATGGAGATACCGAAAGGCCATCACAACCCTTTAGATTTACCGAAAGGAGTTTCTAAAGATTATGATTTTGAACACGCAGTAGTCGATGAAAGTCTTTTTCATAGACCTGTGGTTCATGAGGAAACAGCATTCTCAGTAAGTGAGAGTGAAGAGGAAGTCGTTGTTGATTCTTACCACCGGTCAACGATAGTTACCCAGAAGTCGAAGAAAAAGTTTTGATTACTTCTGCTGGTATTGATCCTTTTATCCAGGAAGACATCTACCCAGAAGTTGAAGAAGTTATACTTACATCTGTTGATATTGCTTCTTTTATCAAGTTAGACACAAGAATTATAGGTAATCCCGTAAACCTATTTCGTTCTGTTTGTGAGAATCAAGTATTATATCTAGTAGAAAAGCTTAGTTTCATATTTCAAGCTTTATATACAGTACAATCTTTATGTACTGTTGACAATCTTAATTTGAGATCAGATTCTTATAAGCCAAGAGAAAACGCTTGTCGTAAAGTAATTAGTGGAGAAAATTATATAAGCAAAATTCATGGACGAACTTTCTCTAACAAGGGGAGGAGTATTATGATGGAAGATTTACCAAACATAATAAGTATTCTAGTACTATTCTATAATAATTTTATTCATGAAATTCAAGCTTCACGTGTGGAAGATACTATGAGTTCTGACTTGTATATGAAAAAGTTGTGTCATAAGAGAACTTGTGCAGGAAATTATACAAGTAGAATTCGGGGGAGAATTCTCTCCACACCGGAAGGAAAATAATGGCAGAACATTTATTAGGAAAATATGGAACAGACATGTGCTACTCAAGCACAATCTATCACAAAAGCGGTACTCACGCTGAGTATGTCGTTAATCCATTACCATTCACTTTGGACCAACAGATTGGTGAGGAAAGAGAAGCTTATGTTGATGACGCAAGACATATCTATCACGAGGAGTGTGCAACCTTCAACAAGAAGAAAACGGTGGGAAATGAAGTGTTTTCAATTGTTGGCAAAGATCTGAGCATTGAGGTATTGAAGAATGTTCTAGATATTATTTTTGAGATTGGAATAGGGAGTGTGGAATTTTATAAGGACTACTTTGAGTCATCAAACTGAACCCTAGAAAATTCACATCTAGATTACATATTAAAGGCTGAGGAATGCATGTGACTGAATAACAACAAAGTTGTTCGTCCCCAGCACCTAGGAAGTAAGAAGAGGTTAGTGGAGATAGGTGATCTTCTTAGTATCAAATCAGAACTTAGTTACTACGCGCCATATTGTTGTCCAAGGCATCTAACAGTTCTAATTATAAGTGGGGACACCACTAATAAGGATTGGATAGTAAAAGTTGCAAAAGCATCACATTCTAATGACCCGGCATATGTTCATTGGATTTTCAATTGTGCATGTTTTCATTACAATGTGAAAACAGTTTTGGGGCAGCACATTCTGATTGTTGCATGCTATGGTTGTATGACAAAGTGTGGACAAGTGGTGGCAGATGTTATTCAAGAAAGTGTGAGAAGACGAGGAAGTTTATTACATGAGGTTATCATAGTCAGTATGGTAGATTATTTGTCCCTATCTTCATGTGCTAACTCTTACATTTATGTTGGTGTTTTCGATGCCCTGTCTAAGGAGTATCTTCATCCTAGCATGAAAGAACTAATGGACCACAAAGTCTGTTACTGGGAAAAGGGATCAAGGTATATCAGGCTCCTAGAAAACACTGTTGGTGTGTTAATGCCAGCAGAGGTCGAAGAAAGCTACCTCCTGATCCATCTTGTTTATTACGAACAGTGAATGCATACAATCTTCAGCAACAACAAAAGTTGGAGACTATCTCGACTAACTTGGTCTACTGTCAGCAGAAGTTAGGGTAGTCTTAATTTTCTTGGTGATTATTATCATTGTTTGGCTAGATAATCTGGTTGCAAATATCATGGCCGACACAATCACCACCACTAATCCTGTGGCTTTTGTTTTTGACCGAGGAAAGTCAAAACAGAAGATGGTGGTCGCTGGTTCCAAAAGAGAAGATGGTGACCAGAGATTAATATGCTCTGAATATAAAGACTGGATGATGGAATTATTGCTTGTTACTAACATAACTAAGTCTTATATCAGAAATGAAGATTTGGGTTTTATGTTTGATCGTGGGAAAACAACGAGGATATCATATGGTGCATTGAACATGTTTATGAAACAACGTAATGTGCAATATACAGATATTGGTACTGGTCATCTAAGGCATAAGAAGTTTCAAGGAGGACAAGCTATGATGGATCTACTTTCTAATTTCGGGATTTCAAGTACTTTTAATGTGGCAGATTTATACGATTATTTTCCAGAGGAGCCAAATCTTTATCTTGTTGATAACTCGAGGACGAGTTCTTCTCAAATGGGAGGGACTGGCTAGGACACGAATAATGATGATATTTCCTAGTTTTGTTTCTAATAGTTTTAGGTTTCCTTGTTGCTTAAGGATTCTATTTTAAGTTTAGATTTCCTAGTTCTAATAGTATTTTATTTTTAAGTTTTTCTATAAATAGGCACCTTAACATTGCCTATTAAATCATTCTTTTTCTTTCATTATTAATAAAAAACTAAAGAAAAAGAAGTTTTTTCTCCAATTATCGATGTTCTTAGAAAACAAAGAAAACAACGTCTAATTGTTTTCCTAGTTGTTTCCTGCTGCGTTACTTAACAACAACTCTGAAATTGTCTAGGTGATTATAAAGCTTGTAGGCTAATAGACCTTGTACAGGTCGATCTTATAAAGCTTAAAATTATTCTGTATATAAAGGACCCACCATATGATATGACCGTCTGTGAGTTAACACATAAAAAACTTCGAGCAATCACTGATATAATCTCCTTAACTTACAGGTCTGAAGCAGTCTATCAATCTCCAAGTGATGCACGGGTTTTCAGAAACTTCCATGAAGGCTTCGTTGTAGTTGAAAACTCAACCCCGTACTCTAATGCTCCCTTGAGCCATTTAACCCTGTTAACAAGTTCTTCCAAATCCATAATGGACGACTCTATCATGTCGGAGAGTGTCGAGTCAGTCTCACTTTTTCTTATCTTCTTCGAGGACCCACGAGAATTATCCCTATCTCTTGAAGGACGAGTTTTTCTTGCTGAAACTGATTCACACGTATCACCATGGGTACTTGAAAAACAAGAGGATAAAGTGGTTTTATTTGCACTACCGTTGTTCATGTTTGCGGTGCCAGTCTTCTGTTTGTTCAGCAAATCACCTGAAGGCATAATCAGACTTTCCCTATCTGAAGGATCCAATGATAACCCTGGAGGAAATGAGCTAGCTGAACCAGGTGAAGAAACAGAAGATGAACTACACTTGAACGGCAATGTCTCTCCTGTACCAAAGTTGTTGTTTCTGATTTTACCTACATCCAAAAATAAAAATCAGATGAAACTAAAAGAAGAAAATTAGTAAAAAATTCAGGAATAATCTTTACTTCTAAACAAACGGGAGCTTATTTCAAGTACCCCGTTGAGATAATATTTTTTTAATCACTGGAAGTCCCCAAATAAAATGAAGTTCATCTCAATTATTAGGATACCCAAATTTTAGGCGAGGAAAAAGGGAACTTTTCAAAGCGCTGCATGCATAACTAGGAAAAGAGGCAAACAACAGCATGTATATTGTAACATAATCTAAAAAAGTACACATAACTACATACAATATCAAGCAAAATCAAATGTTACCTGGGATCTTAGGGTGTATCAAGCGAACACAGGGTTCAGAAGTCTCACCTACCTACAAGCACCAAATTTAGATGATAAAGTATTACTAATAGATAGGCAGTTAGGCACATGCAGTCCATATATCTTACTGCTAACACGGCAGCCACCAATTGAATGATATGGAGATTTTCAGTAACAGCCATTTCCATTTATAAAGGTAGACAACAAAAATTTAAAAACAAATGCATTAATCATCGAGATAAACTGAGATTAATACAGTCCACCAAAAACATAAATTCTATTTGATCCAAAAACAGTCCATGATATTGCACTTTCAACTTATTGCATCATTGTCGCACTTCTGAGATTTGCATAATTTGCTGAAATAGCAATAGATAGTCCTCCCCGAAAAGAAGAAAAAAGAATTTGGCCAAAAAATCACACAGCAATATATATGCATGTATGTATGGGGAGAGACATTGCACCGCTGGTATCATTGTTGGCGGTGTGTTACGCTCATTATACAGATCATCTTATCCGTCAATATTTACCATCTGTTTCAGGCTTCTGGAATCAAGAAATATGCAGATCAATGTATGTGAGAACCAGCACTTGGCTTGTTCCTGTTTGGGACCCCCATAAGTTTTAAAATGCACATGCTTCAATAGTGATGCAATACATAATTAGATACAAAGTAACAATACATACGTGTTTTAAGGGAAGGAGGGAACTGAAAGCCATCTTCAATTATAAGGGTAAAATGTACAATTAGTGGCGAAATGCGTATGCCAACACGGCAAGAAGATGGTCAAAATGAACTAAATTGAAACCAATCATGCCATTTGAGTAAAGTAGATGCACATGACATAGAAAGGTTTATTTGGTAACTTACACATAAGTAGTACTATTCACATGGAGCATTTAGAGTAAAAATGAACTGCAGAAAAAATCACCTTGGGGATGGGCACAGTCCAACCCAGCTCTGGGGTCCAATCCAGGGATGGACGTAATTCATTGCCAGGGACTAGATTAGATCCTCCTTCACCCATGGGAGATCTCGGAAATTGAACCTGAAATCATAACCAACCAGAGAAAGATAAACCAGCCAATTCAGCCTTAAAGTTGGAAAAGCTTCTATTCTAAATGAACTCTATTATAAGTCACCAACAAGGAACTGAAGTATGATAATAACCGACTTGGGAATATAAGTCATAAGTCTGTCAACCCCCATCATACGAATTATAGATTTCTGAATAAACTGTACAAGGAAAGACAGCACAGATTAACATATAGATTTGCATTAATCGTGTGAATAGGTATGAGGATGGAGTAGATTGGAAGGCAATAACATGTTTGACAGAACTTAGTTACGGACCTTACGGCATAACAATTGTACAAGTGCCAACGCCAATATCACCCTAGAACCCTGGCTAAGAATGGTGTACTCGAAAGCATCCAACTCTCTATGCTCTCAAACATATTTTTGTAGTATCCCTACACCCTAGAAGCACGGACAGAGACAAGTGAGCAGACAAATTTGAGATTATTACAAAAAATAAAGGTTAATTTAGAACAGATGCAGTATGAAAATGGTGAAAGCTAACTTGACAAAGAAAACTGATATGACCTAAGTAAAGTAGTGAAGTCAATGTTGACATCAATCCAACCAAAGCATAAAGTAGGAAGTTCCCTGTGATATGAAATATATAGATATCTGTAGAAATCAGATAGGCTTGTCATGGGAAGAAAAATACCTAAAAGTCAAAGATTGCTTGAACTCGCACATTCCTCTTGTTTCTACCACCGTACAAGTTACATCTAAGGCTCGGGTATACAGAGGCATAGTAATGCATAAACTTATGTTTGCAAGTTCTCAAAGAGCAGCATCCTGTCATGTCTAAGAGATGTGAACAGCTAACTGGTTGCATATTACATTCCATTAGAATCTTTAGATGGCAAGATACGCCAAAAAGAAATGAATAGGAAATGCCAGATAAAGGATCCACTACAGAGCATACTTTTGCAAATTCGAACTCTATCTCCGCATTATTTGGAACCCAAGAAAACACAATGGTCAGTTAGGACCAGCTCACAAATACATGCCATCGTAGTAGAAGAATAAAAATGCCTAATACAGAATATTCATATGCTGAAATTGAAAGCAAGATAAACAGTAGTGATGTCCAAGATGTTTTGCCACATATAATCAATAGGAATGCCAAATTGTCCCCCAACCTAAGGCTAAAGACGTCAAAATTTCAGCTTTTACTAGTTTAGTGCATCTAGACTAGAAGAATCCGAGGAACGCAGAACACTGATCAGTATAGTATTCATCTAAACTACCTGAACCTGACTTGAGCTATCACAGGAATCAACTCCATTATTAACCTTCTATCCTGATCTCAGTCTTAGCTTAGCCTTTCTCAATCTTGACTAATCCAAACTCTCTAAATCTTGGATTGAATAACTGTAGGATGCAACAATTGATAAGCATGTAGGCGAACTGAGCAAAAAAAATAATAAAACACTCATGGGCATGATGATGGTGATCCAAAAGAACCTTTTCTTGAACGAAGTGATTCTCTTCAAGTCAACGAAAACAGATGGAGGAAAAAAAAAGGTCATCCGAAGGCTAAAATGAACTTTAAGGCTATACAAATATTCGCACCTGTACAATTTCATCGTCCTGTAAGTTAGTGATACAAGCAGACCAATAGCAACCATCTTTGAGCCAGTCAACCATATCCCCCACTTTCCAGGGACAGTCAACTATTCCAACAACTTCTGAGATGTCAGATACATCAGGCATTTGACTGGGAAGGTAGATCTGTGGATAGCAAGGGCGCAGCATCAAATGTTTCTTCTTTACCCCATTACTTTTTTCAGCCGGATTCAGACGATACAAGTTCATCCGTGTTATTTCTGCACATTATCAGGATTTCAAAAATCAAAGTTACTGTAAAGAGTTCCATATAATGAAGGTTACTAAACTCAAAATAATTCAACTCAAAAAATACTAGAATTGCAGTACACAAACTTCCTTTTCCTTTTCTGTATATCCAGTGACGATTACACAAAGTCTCAACACACTGTAGTCTAACAGTTCGCAAATTTTCATAATGTTTAGTACAATAGATGTCGAAGGTTTTTCAGAAAAGATGAATAACAGTCTGCAGCTTGTTTTTGAACAAAATTATATACGCTCTAAGTTGCAATCCACAAAATCATTTCAGTCCAGTATATCTGAGACGACCTTATTGCATAAACCGACAAATAAAACAAAGAAATCTTAAGAATCACAACCAATATTTTATCACCAAATTCTGTCACAGTCTGAAAACCAGGCAATGGTGTTGTTTTAATCAGCTACAACCATATAAATGCCAACTGAGCTTTCAGTCTTAGATATCTATCTCCATATACCATATTCATAAGTTTACTACTCTATCCATAACCATAAGAAGATAAACTGGTGACACATTGAACATAGAACTCAAATCTAAGGTAAATGAAAAAGTAAACCACACTTACTTTCATCTGGAAAGTCATAATACTCTAACGCAACAGTCGGTTCTGCACCTCTCATCTTGTAATCTTTAATCTACACAATAATAAATGAAATGATATTCATGATGCAGTTAATTCTGCAATTCAATCAAATACGACGAAAGCAAAACACATGCAAATGCACCAAGAGTACACCATTTTGAACACCAGCGGAAACATAACCAAGCAAGCAAATCATATACAATTCCTAAAACTTCATAAATCAAAATGTAATGCTCCAACAACCACTACCTTGCATCGAAACCATGCTCCACGAAAACCATCTTTAAAAGATTTTGATTCAGCCAGCTGACCAACTTCAAACGGAAGATTCTGTTCAGCTTCCATTGTCAACAGATAGAATAACTGCATAATCCAAATTCAGATTTCAGACAAAGAAATTCCATAACAAATGACCATTTGATATTAGTCACTCACTGTAACCTAAAGATTGAGACTTTCTATGATAATCAACCAAATTAATCATATTACAACAAAAGGGGGAAAAAATGAATCCCTAACATTTGAGCTGAGACCAAATGAATCAAACAAAAATTCCTATTCTAATTCCTCTGAAACTCAACTGAAATGAGGTTAAAGATTATTACCAGATTTTGAATGAGAAATTTTAGTTTTTCATAAACCCTAAAAAGCAAAAACTATTGGTATTTTTGATCTGAATTTTCTGTGCGCAGGAAAAAGAGGAACCTTTCCCCTTCCAAAGCTTTCATTGACACTTGTAACAGCAATAAAATGAAAAGTGGCTGATTATAAACGGATCACCACGGTAGATAAGGGGCTGCTGTCTGGTTAAAGTATGTTTAGTTTTGACGTGTATTTACTTTAAATGGCATCAGCATATTTATTTATTTTTCAGCTTTGCCTCTGCGTTCTATATTTCTGATAAAATAACCATTGGAATATACAGATAAATAATATACGTTATGATTAATAAAATCATAGGTTATATTTAAAAGAGACCATTTAAAAAGGACTATATTTTTATCTATGTATGCACATTGTGTGCCCACGGATAATTTTTATTTCTGCGATCAAAAAATTTATGGTGTACATCACATTTCATTTCCTACTAATTGAGATTCAATTCATCATTTGTTAGCCACTCATGTTTTATGCCATTGAATGGATTATTTATGATCGATGAAATAGTGAAAAGCTCAAAGCTGAATCAGGTTATTAGTAAAATAGGTGTTTACTGATGGAAGTTAAAAAGAATTAGTGATTCAACTGGGAATTCCATCTATTTTCTATTTTATTTGGCACTATCATGTGACACGAGAATATTTACGAAGTTGGTTTATAAGAAAAAACTTAAGATGTTAATGGAAATTGATTATTATAAAAACAATTCTGGCAAGAAATTTACTGGTTTATTTCTCGGAAAGATATCAAAAATGTTACACAACAGGTCAACATTGAATATATAAGTTAGACATCTTCGTGAAGTGTGGATTAAGACTTCATGCTACTTGTAGAACTGTTCATATGGGTAGATTTGATTTTGTTGTATGTGATCATCAAACTTATAAAGAAGAGGGAATCACAACTAAAATTGTTTAAAGATGACAATAATACGATAACTAAGATGAATCGATACACAATAAAATATATAGAATGAGAGACAATCTCCATAATACCAAAATAACATAAAGATTATAGTGGTTCAACAGTGTAGATGTTTTCATCCACTAATAAAATGATTAGATTTATAAATAAGATCAAACTTTTATCAATACAATAGAAGAAGAAATATAGAAATTTGGATAAAAGATACATCTTCTATCCAATAAACCATAAGTAAAATTCATTGCTCTAATTAGAATCGGAAAATCTCATATGTATCATGCCTAAGCTCTTTAGTCTTCTTTAACGCCTTCTCTCCGTTTTTCTCCTCAGATCTTCCCACCCCTTTTCTTATTCATGATTCTGGTATTTATAGCCAATTCAAAGGGTCCCGCTAATTAACTTTGCCACCTATTCATTCCTATCTATCTTTGATGAGTCATGCAATCCCGTAGGTATTTCTTAGTGTATTATCTATCATCCCCTAACTTTCCTACGGTCTGATCCCGTAGTCTTCCTACGGTCTTGCATTTATTGTTCGTAGTTCTTCTTCGGTCTTGTATTTTTTTATTACTCTCGGATTAGGATTATAGCATGTCTGACATGCAGCTTCTTATCAGTGAATCGTCATGCTTTAGTCCTTTTTGTCCCGCAACTTGTAGAGTCGACACACGTTTCTCGGGTCAATATTCATCATTACACTTTAATGAGTCATACTTTTTCCCGCACCCTGGTGTCAATCATGCAGTTAAAGTTATCTGTTTTATTCAGAGCTCAGTACTTTCCCGCAACATATGCATTTAATGTTGTTACTTTCCCGTAACTTACGTGTTACTCATGCAGCAATTATGTCAGACTTTATTTCTGTCAACTTTTCAGACTTCCTTTACAAAGTTCTGTTCGGGTGCTTCTCTTCGTACTTTAATTCATTACTCCTTTAATAATTTATGGACACGTGTCAATCGAGACTTATTGATAGACACATTTTAGTGTCTAAATTGCACCTTAATTTCTAGTGAGTTAGTATTCGATTTTGTGTCTATTACGTGTTTTTATGCTTTTGTAGGTACATTAGAAGAATAAAGATTTGTGGAAAAATTGGCTCAAAAAGTGTTAAAGGCACCCGGGAAAATGGATCAAGGCACCCACACTTTGGATTGGGGCACTCTTGGATCGGGCTGAGCTGGATCGGGCCAACTCAGCGGGTCAACTCGGCTGGATCGGGCTGACTCATCGGGATCGTCGGAGAAGCTGCTGTGTACGCTGTTCAATCAATTTTCGAGTTGTTTTCGGCTCCAAATCATCCCACACGCTAGAAGATATCTCATACAAGTCATAACACGTGAATAGATAGCAAAGAATGCCGAGAAATCTGCTCGGGAATGTGAGTTTGGCCGGAAAAAGGAATCACTCTTTGATTCGGATTTGGGAAGATTCTAGAGTATTTTGGAGAATTCTATTAGGTTTAGAACTCTCCCTAAGGTTTCTACAACCTATATAAACCAAGAGAAGCCAAGAAAAAGAAAGAAAAAAGCCTAGAGATCGATTCCGTCAATTTCCGGTCACTTCCGGTGATCGCCGGTCACTGCTGCTGCACCGGCCGGCGTGTTCTTCATCCCATCGCTGCCGAAGAAGAAGACTAAGCAACATATATATCTGTTGCTGATTCAAACTGCTCTGTTGCCTTAGATTTCAGACCTTTGTTGCTTAGAATACTTTCTGTTAGAGCTGAACCCTCTCTTGCAACATTTATAAACGTATCTGTTCAGCTGTTGCACTATTATTTCACCTTGTAATCAACTTTTTGAGCAATGAGAAGATCTTTTGAGCAAGTTTTCTTCACCATGGGCTAAGTTTATTTACTGGGATGATGGATAAGGTACTTTTCTCAATTTTATGTGATTTAATTATTTTCTAATAATTATTTATAATTCTTTTGTTATTAGAATTGCATAGTTTTAAATAGTGAAAACGGTTTTCTTTCAACAGTTGTGCTTTTGCTTGATGGATTATGCTTGGTTAATTAATTTTGATAGTCCATGCTTGTGATTTACCTCTGTTTGTTAGCATAACAAAACCAACTTTGGCAATTATTTGTGCTTTAATTAATTTAAAAAGAATTATCTGATTAATCACATAGGTTGTTAGATTTACCTGATTCCTGATTCCTGGTATGTTTAAAATTATTTAAAAATCATCTTTAGGTTATTTAGTCTTTTTCTTACTCCTGGAATTTTCTAGAATTAGTTTAAATCATTATTTTCTAAAATCGTTACCTTCACAAGTTCGAGAATCGAACCTCTTTTTACCACTATATAAAATCACATCACTTATTCTCTCACAATTTGCCCCCTTTTTTTTTTTTTGAATCCGACGGTTGATATCAATTCTTGAAAAAAGAAGAATAATCATTACTTTTCTTTCTCCCACGCCTGTAATAACTCCTTTTAGCACGTTTCTGTCAGTTGGTGTTTTTCCGAGAAAATCAAATCTCTGAAAAAATGTATCTCTTTTCAGTCTTCGACGGTTCGTCAGATTTGGTCCGTTTAATATCAATTGTCTTTATTACTTTACTTTTTACATCTTTTGTTTTCTTTCTCTTATAGTTGTAAAGCTTCTCTTTCCTTAAGCTTTTCAAAGATTCTCTCATCGTTCCTTTTGTTTTTTTCCTCTTAAAGTTGTAGTGCTTTCCTTAAACTTTTCAAGGACTCTTCATCATTTCTTTATTCTCTTTAGACTCCGGTGTTCTTGGATTTCATCTTTCATCCGGATCAAGTTTGGACTCCTTTTAATCAACAGATTCTTCTTTCTTCCATTTTTCTGTGAGTAATCCCTTTTCTTTTCGAACTTTATTTGTTCATCTATATTTGTGCTTGATTTCTTTTGGGATTAATTATTAAGGGTATTGACGGTTGTCTGTTTAGTATTTGCTGGATCGATTGACAATGATGATTGCTACATTGATAAACGTTTTTCCCATGTTCTTTTTCTTTTCTTTTCCCTGAGTAACTGATTTTGTTGATCTCTTTACTCTGTTTTTTCTGTGTAGATAAAAATCTTATCATGGCCGTTAGATCGACAGCCAGAGCACCTGGTGGTTCTTCTCATCATGACCATCAATCAAACAGGAAATCATCTCGTTATCCCGCATCAAGGCGTCCTCCTGCTTCTATCAGGCCTATCAGTTCTCGCGCCGAGCCTTGTCGACCAGCAAATGTTCCTTCTCCTGCTATCAATCCTGCTCCCAAGAAGAAACGAGATAATGTATACTATAGCTTCAGATCCGTGAATCTTGATGATTTCAAGGTGAGACATCATCTTGAAGGATTCAAAGTTTCTTTCTACGATCAAGGTTCAGATGCAATTTCCTTGGACATGGTAAAAAAGTTTAGTTATTCTAGGAATAGATTACTGATTTCAGCGGGAGCATTAGAAGCAGGAATTCGTCTTCCTCTGTATCGTCATGAGAGTCCTTTTCAATTTGAAGTTCTTGCATCCCGTAGCGAATCTCCATACGGTCGTGCTCGTTCCATCGTTCAATATACGGGAAATTGGTGGCGCATGTTGGATGAGTGTAGTCTTTGTAGTCAAGGATTAACTCATTTTACATGCTACGTACCTAATACCGCAGAGCAATATTTCTATACGGTCGAGAATTTCCATACCACTTATTCTGATAGCTATGCCTTGAAGAACTATGTAAAGTGGAGCGTTAGTCCTGGTCGGAGAGCTGGTTCGGGATTCCGCTTACTTCATGAATAGGTAATGCCAGAATAAAGTATATCCCAAATACTATTATCCCTCTGAAGGAAAGAATTCGGTTGGATCACGATTATTGATGGTATCGTACTCCCTTAGTGATCGAAGGTCCCTGGATGTTTGGGTCTCTTCCAGATGATATGGTTCGAGATGTTCTTAATCGTTTTCCTGGTTACTGTCTTTGGAAATTAAACTTCTCCAGTTTCAAGCATGATTATGAGGTACATGTAGTTTATTTTTATTTTTTCTTCTTGTATTGCCATTTTCCTTTGAAGTATAATATATTCCTTCATTTTTCATTTCCGTAGGTTGAACCTCCACTTGAGCCACAAGATGAGTTAACTCTTGTGACGTATGTTGAGCCACTGCCTATGTTGTGGATAAATGAAAATGTTAAAAGAGGTGACGCTAGTAGAAAGCGTAAAGCTGAGGCTTCCGCAACGAAGAGCAAGAAAAAGGCCAAGAGGGTATCGCGTACCCCCTCTGATGAAGAAGGGATCGAAACTGAAGACTTCCATCTTCGTCGTCGTACTGTGAAAAAGGGTGGGAGCTCTGCCAACGTCATATTAGAGGAAGAAGAGGTCACTCCTCAAATATCAAATCCCGAAGACACCTTTTTAGCTAATGTTATAGAAGAAACTTCGGCGGTGGGTGTTGTGGAAGGGGCTCCTGAAGCTATTGTCAATCCTCCAATTGATAACATTGCTGCTTCCAGCTTTTATCAACAACTTTCTCCTTTTCTTGTTGATTTTGTTATTGAGGTGATTTCATATGGAGATGAAGTAGCTGAAGAGACGGATCACATCATAGAAGAGGATCCCATCAATGCAAGTGGTTCTGTTGGAGTTCCGGATCATCTTCATCTGGATGATACAATTGATGATGGTATTTCTCCAATTGCGGGATTATGTGAACCTTCGGGGGCCTCTGTTGCGGGAAGCATTCCCGTAAACACTACAATTATGACTTCTTGCAATCCCGGTGCCAACACTGTCGTTACGGGATTAAATGAACCTTCTGGGGCTTCTGTTGCGGGAAGCATCCCCGTATATACTACAACAGTGATTTCTTGCAATCCCGATGCCAGCACTGTTGTTACGGGATTGAATGAACCTTCGGGTACTCATGCTGAAGAGGCAATTCCCGCAAGTGCTATGGTAATAACTTCTTCTTGTCCCGCTGCCAATGTTTTTGTTACGGGATTGATTATGTCTTCGGATATTCAAGCTGCGGACTCATCGGAACCAAACATAAGAATCCCTCATACTGATAAAGGCAAAAGAATCAAGATGATTCAACTCTTTTAGGGGATGAAAATGAAGCCTTTCAATGGTTTCTTTCTAAAAAACTTGCATCCGTTTCTTTTACTCTGATGCCTGTGAAGTCTGACAGTGTTGCAGTTTCTCAACTGCGACGATCCATGGGAACTGTTACATTTGAAGATGCTAGGGATGCTTGGTTTGATGAAACTACTGATCCATCCTTCTCCTTGATTCCTCCTTCTTCTCTAGGAAATACTCTTGCTCTTCCAGAGGGTCAACTTTATGCATTCCCGCAGCAAGCTCTTACACAGGTAATTTTATTATATTTATTCTTTCTGACCTTCTCTATTTTTTATTTTACTTATACTTTGGTTTTACAGCTTGCACAGAGTCATAATGCTTTATACACTGTGTATAAATTCTACAAAGCTCGGTCCATAATGATGGAAACTCAATATAAAGAAAGGAATAACAGATCTTTGGATCTACAACGGGAAAATGACATTCTTCGTCAACAGCTATCTGATCTTCATAACCAAGGTTTAAATTTCTTTTTTTTATCATATTCTTTAAATAATTTCTTTCTTGCATTCTGAATTATTCCCTGAAATCAACGGGGGATCCAGAACTCTTATCTAAGATGCGGTGTAGAATTTCTCAATTGAAATGTCATGTATCAAGAGTTAATAATAAGATCGCATATAACGAAGCAAGATTTAATGATCTTATTAATAGCTATGATTTAATGAAATGGAGGCGCAATATATTAGAGTCTCGGTTTGAGAGGTTATCGGTACCTATGGTCCATAAAGAAGAAAAGTTCAAATCCCTCGCTGGAGGTACTTCGTTTACTACATATTTTTGATTTGTTTTTATTTCCACATTGTTTAAATCTATGCTTTATTTCTAAATCTTGAAAAGAAATTTGATATAGCGACCGCAAGGGCCGTGAAAGCTGAGGGTGAGCTTGGTGTGGCAAATTCCAAAATTGATATTCTTAACAAGCAGCTTGATGAAACCTCCTCAAAGGTTAAAGAAATGCAAACTCTTTTAGAAAACGCCTCTACTAGAGATAATGAATCACAGGATCGCTTTGAGCTTCTATCTTCTAAAATGTTGGAAACCGAAGATAAATTTAAAGTGGAAGTTTCGAAGAATGAGCGCCTTGTTGGAAGTCTAGATGCTGAAATAGTAAAGGTTCATAACTATATAAATGAAGTAAATAGACTTAAATTGGAAGTTGAAGAAGGACATGCTTTTGTACTATGGCTGAAAAAAGATACTACAGCGAAAATTGCTCAAGCGATCAATAACACTTTTGATCGAGTACAAGTTGATTTAAGACAATTTACAGTTGTGTAAAAGTTCCGGAAGTTCCTCCCTTCAAAGACACTCCTCCCGCTCCTTAGCTTATTTTGTAGAATGTTCTTCCCATTTTGTTTATATTGTTGCTATCATCCCGCTTTCCTTTATTTATAATTGTACTTTCCCCTTTTTCTTTATGATATTATGCCTGCAAAACATACTTTGAATATACATATTGATTATTAGTTCATGATATGCGTGTAATTTATTTGACTGTCGGGAATTTTCATACCTTGAGTCATATTATGAGTAATGTGCATTTAACTTCTCTTTGGCCAAAAGGAAATTAGAGTGCGGTCCCAAGAGTCCCCTGAAATGGAGAATTATAACAATTAATTATCATGTTAGGTACCCCTTTTAGCGAAATATCCATGAATCATGCACTCATAGACATGAACTTTCTTTGAGAGGTTATGCTTATAGCTTTACCTATTATGAAACTAATTTGATGTAAGATTGTATTGCTGATCGTAAGCTTTTCCCGAAATGAAAAATACATGATCCAGTAATTACTTCCATGTTAGGCATCTCTGTTTTAAAAAATCCTTTCACATTTATTTGGATTTTCAAGAGAAAATGCATTTGATATGCTTTACCTATTATGAATGCAATCCACTGCGCAATTGTATTATTGATTAAGGATAATATTGTTTAGGTATTGTGCATTCCAAGGGTGCTGTAACATATTCTTATCCATGTTTCGTAAATAATATGACCCTTGTCCCGCACGTCCTTGTATAATATAAGGTCCTCCCCATGTTGGCGCAAATTTTTCTGCTTTCCTATCTCTCTGGTACTCCGGGATTTGCCGCAGAACATACTGTCCTTCTACGAAATTCCGTGATTTTACTTTTTTATTTCTCTTGTCAATTTTCTTTGGTAATTTTCCATTTTTTGAAGCGTAACCTCCCTCTTTTCTTCTAAATCATTCAACTTTTCAAGCATTAAATCTGTGTTCAAATTTTTCTCCCATGCTTCTATTTTTGTTGTAGGTAGAATGATTTCTGTGGGTATGGCTGCTTCCGTTCCATAAGTAAGAAGGAATGGTGACTCTCCAGTGGACTCCCTCCTTGTTGTACGATATTCCCAAAGTGTATTATGAAGCTGCTCGCACCACTGCTTGTGATGTCCACCAAGTGTTTTCTTTAGATTCATAACGATTGTCTTATTTGTTACTTCGGCCTGTCCATTACTTTGCGGATAAAATGAAGTTGATTTATTCTTCTGTATGTTGAATGCTTCAAAAAGCATATCTATATTTTTCCCTTGAAACTGTTTTCCATTATCATAAACTATGGCTGCCGGGATCCCGAATCTGCAAATTATATTTTCAAACAAGAACTTAAAGATATACGTATCTTTGATTCGTGCAAGAGCTTTAGCCTCAACCCATTTAGTAAAATAATCTGTAGCTACGATCAAATATTTTTTCTTTTTTAGTACCTTCTACCAAAGGTCCAACAATGTCTATTCCTCATTTTGCAAACGGCCTAGGGCTAAGCACCGAATTAAGTTCTGTTGCAGGAGCCTTTATTTTTCTCGCATAACGCTGACATTCTTCACATTTTTTCACCATATTTTCCCGCATCCTTATGCATGAATGACCAATAATACCCTTGTGTTTTTGCTTTTAACGCTAGTGATCGTCTTCCACTATGATTTTCCGCATCTCCATAATGAATATCCTTGAGAATCCGAAGTCCTTCTCTTTGTGATAAACATCATAGTAACGGTCCTAAAAAAGACTTGCGGTATAAAATTCCATCCCGAAGCTGGTAATTTACAGACTTCAGCTGCACCTTTCTTGCTTCTTTAGAATTCGGGGGTAACACCTCATCTCGTAAATATTGATGGATTGAGACTCTCCATCTTCTTCAATCAGATTATCTTCTGTTTCTCGTGGGAAGTCTGGATAATCTTGAATAGCTTTATCTTCAATATCTTCCTCAATTTCTTCTTCCACATTTTGGACTGTCCTTAACTTAACCGATGGTTCATATATTCGCCCAATTTTTATGGCCGATGTGTTTGGATCCTTTATCATTGAAGAAATATATGCCAATGCACCAGCATGGCGGTTTTTTCTCTGGATAGATGCCGAAAAGTTATATTTGGAACTTGGAGCGCCAGTTTTTGTACAAGATTTTTATACTCCGCCAAATCTTCATCATATTCCTGGTATTTTAATTCAACCTGTTGAATCACTAATTGTGAGTCATTTGTGAGTCGCACATCACTTACCCCTAATTCAATAATGAGTCTGAGGGTATGAACCACAACTTCGTATTCCACTATATTGTTTGTGTGCTCATCAAACTCAAGCCGTAATGAGTGCACCATTAGATTCCCCGTAGGTGTTGTGATTGCAATACCTATTCCCGCACCATCCTTATTTCTTGATCCATCAACAAATACTTCCCATCTTTGGGAATTTGCAGAATTCAGGACATCCTGCGGGTCATCATCCTTAATTCCGGGCAAACCTTGAATTCCAGAATCGTAGAATAGCAAACGATCATATTAATGAAAATTAAAAGGTAAAAAAATGAAACATAGTTAATTTTGATATCCGGGCGAACCTTGGATTTCATAATTATCTTCCACCGGGAAATCCGTCAGGAAGTCATCCAGAACTTGCGACTTCTGTGCAGTTTGTAATTCGAATAATATGTTGAATTTTTCTAACTGGGCATTCCACTTTGCTATTCTTCCAACTTTTCCTGCGTTTTTTAGTACTGATTCCAATGGTGCTTTGCTTGGTACTCTCACGTAATGTGTCAGAAAATACGTGCGTAACTTTTGGGAAGCAAAAACTAGAGCTAAGATCAATTGTTCGATTTTTTTATAATTTCTTTCTGCAGGATTCAAAGTCTTATTGATATAATACACAAGTTTCTCCTCCTTTTCATTGGTTCGAACTAAGACCGCGCTTACTGCATCCTCAGTTGCCGCAATGTATAAAGCTAGAACTTCTTCAGGTTTTGGCTTTTGTAGAGCAGGTAACCTTTCAAGATAAACCTTGATATTTTGAAAAGCTTGCTCACATTTCTCATTCCATTCGAATTTATTTTTCTTTTTTAGAATATCAAAAAAGGGTCTGTACCTTTCCGATGATCTTGCTATAAACCTTCTTAGTGCGGCCAAACAGCCATTCAACTTCTGTACATCTTTAATGTTCCTTGGAGATGACATGTCTACTATTGCTTGGACCTTCCCGGGATCAACTTCAATTCCTCTCTTAGTGACCAAATGTCCCAAAAACTTTCCCGCTGTGACCCCAAAAACACACTTTTCTGGATTGACTTTCATTCGGTATTTCCGTAACGCTTCAAATATTTCTTTCAAATCTTGTAGATGATTTGATGAAAGTTTACTTTTTACCAACATGTCATCCACAAAAGATTCTAAGGTACATCCAATCCATGGTTTGAAAATTACGTCAACCAGCCGCTGATATGTTGCTCTAGCGTTCCTCAATCCAAATGGCATTCTGGTGTAACAATATAATCCTCGAGGAGTAAAAAAAGCAGTATGCTCCTGGTCTTCTTTCGCAAGTGCTATTTGGTTATATCCGGATTGTCCATCCATAAAGGATAATAATTCATGTCCCTCAATTGCATCTACCAATTGATCAATGATGGGGAGTGGATAGCTATCTTTTGGGAAGGCTTTATTCAAATTGGTGAAGTCAATACAAATCCTTACTCCTCCATTCTTTTTTGGTACGATTACCATGTTGGAGATCCAAGTTGGGTATCACACCTCTCGAATGAATCCTGCATCCATGAGTTTTGTTAATTCCTTTTCAAATGATACATGGTATTCTGGTGCCACTTTCCGTATGCGTTGCCGAAAAAGTGTTGCTTCAGGGTGTATGTGTAATTCGTGTTGTACAATATCTGGGTCGATACCTGGCATATCCTCCATCTTCCACGCAAATATATCCATAAAATCTTGGAGTAGTGTGATCAATTTTTGTTCTCTTTCCATCTCCATCAGCGTTCCAGTCTTTATCCACTTGGGAAATTCTTCCGTGCCTATGTTAACATTTTTGGTTTCCTCAACTGTGGTGAAGGTGGGTTTGGAACTCCTAGAAATGTAGGGGTCCCTTTTGGTTGCTATGCCGAAAAACTACATGAATCATTTCTTGATGTACTTTCTTTTTCCTTACTTCCTTCCCCTATTTTATTGTTGATATTTCTTCCCGCGATTTGAATCATATATTGATTTAATGCTTCTTCTTTTGCCTTTCTCTTGCGTTCTTTTTTGCTATTCTGCTGCTGTTGCTGTCACTCTTCATTCATTCGAATTTCTGCTAGAATGCAGGATTTGGCCTCATCTTGATCTCCTCTTATTTCCATTTCCCCTCGTTGTGTTGGGAACCGCAAGTACTGGTGATAAATTGAAACTACCCCCTTCCACTGATGTACCCATCGCCTCCCAATGATGGCATTGTATGGGGATAGAGCTTCCACCATACTGAACTTTTTCATGATACTTATTGGTACTGGCATAACATCTAGCTCAATTTCTCCCTTTGGTTTTGAGGTTATACCATTGAATCCGTAAATTGTATAACGGGATGGAGTCAACTGATCTTCTTTCAGTCCCGTTTTTTGGAAAGTATCATAAAACATAACATTTAGCGAGCTGCCCCCATCCATAAGAATTTTCCTTACGTTCCATCCGGATACTGGCAACGTAAGTAATAACGGATCATTATGAATCTGTACCTCTTGATCAACCTATGCTGTGGTGAAAGTTAATGGAGACGCCATCCAATCTTCCCATGACTCAGTAACCCTTCCCGCGACTCTGAAGACTTCGTGATTGCGGACTCTTTTATGCAATTTCTCATTGATCGCAGAATTCATGGATGGTTGGTTTGATTCAGAAAAAGAAATCATATCGATTGTTTGGTTGTTGTGAGGAATATTGACAGCTTTCCCCTTTTCAAGTCTTAATGAAGGATCAGGTAACTGAATGAATTCTTTTAATTACCATGCGTCAATCATCTTTTGTATTAGACAGATTAAATTTCTGCATCGGTTGGTTGAATGCCCCCGATAACAATGGTATTCACAATGCTCTTTAGAATTTTGGGTATATTCAGGATGCTGTTCTTTTGTTCGCGGCCATTGAAAATCCGGCTTGTTCTTTATTACCTTTAAAACTTCGGAATAAGGGATTGAGTTTAATAAATACTCGCTCCTGAAATTCTTGTAAATTTTTTGCCTTCCATCTGTCTTTGGCCGTTTTGACCTATTATTTACAATTTTGATCGCAAACCTCTTCCCTGATCCAGATGAAGGCTCTATTGAATTAGTTCTTCTCGTAGTTCCTTGTTGCTGTGACACTATTCTTGGACATTGCCTCTGAATGTCTTGTAACCTTGCACACATTTCAATGATTTCTCTGAGGTGCCCCTCACTTTTTGGGTTGGCGTTATGAATATCTACAAAAAGATGGTTTTTCCGGTCAGCTATTCCCCACTTATAATTGTTAATGGCGGCGTCTGAGGTAACATACCCAATTGCCTGAAAAATCGTATGTCAACGATCTGTATAATCACGAATAGTTTCTTCTGGCCACGAGGCGAGGGAGTATAATCTGTCCATTCCCGAATCTGCGGGCCTGTTATACATATATGCTTCTAAAAACTTTCGAATTAATTGTGCGTATGAATGCACAGACCCTTTTTGCAAATTATCATACCATGCTAGCGCCAATCATTTCAAACTCAACGGGAAACTCCAACACATAACTGCATCATTTTTCCCCCATCGTACCATGATACGGTTATAATATTTCAAATGAGTAGTTGGGTCTCTGGTACCATCATAACACTCAAAAATAGGAATGTTACACTCTTGGGAGATTTGTGCATACGCCAAATGTGGTGCCAATGGTGTTCACTTGGATTCCCTTAACGCTTCCTCTATTCGTCCACATTCTTTATTTTTTAAATTTTTTATTTTTCTTCCCTCATTTGTTCCAAAGCTTCAAAGCGTTTTTGCCACTTATCATGTTGCGAACCTGAGTCCCCATGATTCATCCTGTCCTGTCCAGATTGTTGAGGTGCGGATTCCATTAACATCATTATTTGATCCCGATTATCTCTCTCTCTTCTCCTCGCGGGTCCACTGGAGCTTGCTTCTTGCCCCTGTGCTTTTGTTCTAATTGATCCCGCACCATGTTCGATTGTTTTCTTTAATACTTGATTTTCTCTAGTCATTAATGCAATTTTTAGTGCAAGTCTTTTGTTTCTTACGCATCTCATTAATTTCTTCCATCAGTCGTTGCAGATGATCGATCTTGTTTTGTGTATTCTCTTCAAATGATGAAATATCTGCGTGACTATCTGAATTATTTTGTCGACCATTAGAATATTGTTGTCCTTGCGAGGTTCCTATCAATTGTCTTTGTTGGAGAACCCCTCTTTCATTATTCCCTTGATTTCTCGAACTAGCTTCTTGAGACATAACCCCTATTTATGTAAATCCTTTTAAAATGTTTCTGCTCCTTTCTGTTTCAGCCTTTGGTTGCAATTGAAAATTTCTTTCCAGAATCTTAAGAGAGCTCAAATAATTAATTACATGTTTCCAAAAAATGGTTCATTTAAAATAAGGGTAATTAATATGATCTAATTTGAAAGACGAAAATCCCCTTCAAACCAAGTAAAATTTTCTTTTTTATCTCAAATCTCATAAATTCATATACACATAAGTTTATGTGAAATCCATATATCTCAGTTAAATATTAAAATTCTGCGAGTGACTTAAATCAAAAACTTGATAATTATGATCACACAACTTGGTAGAATTTTGCACCTAATTTTTTTTGTTTATTGCTAAGACTCTGAAATATTGTGTTTTATTCAACAAAATTCTTCGATAAAATATAATTTTCTAAAGAAAAAACCTTTTTTCAGAAAAGTGATTTTTTTTGACAGGTAGAATAAATTCTTTACTACCTCCCTATTTCTAGCACCAAATTGTGATCACCAAACTTATAAAGGAGAAGGAATCACAACCAAAATTGCTTAAAGATGATAATAATACGATAACTAAGATGAATCAATACACAATAAAATATATAGAATGAGAGACAATCTCCATAATACCAAAATAACACAAAGATTATAGTGGTTCAACGGTGTAGATGTTTTCATCCACTAATAAAATGATTAGATTTATAAATAAGATCAAACTTTTATCAATACAATAGAAGAAGAAATATAGAAATTTGGATAAAAGATACATCTTCTATCCAATAAACCATAAGTAAAATCCATTGCTCTAATTAGAATCAGAAAATCTCATATTTATCATATCTAAGCTCTTTAGTCTTCTTTAACGCCTTCTCTCCCTTTTTCTCCTCAGATCTTCCCACTCCTTTCTTGTTCATGATTCTGGTATTTATAGCCAATTCAAAGGGTCCCGCTTATTAACTTTGCCACCTATTCATTCCTATCTATCTTTGATGAGTCATGCAATCCCGCATGTATTTCTTAGTGCATTATCTATCATCCCGTAACTTTCCTACGGTCTGATCCCGTAGTCTTCCTACAGTCTTGCATTTATTTTCCGTAGTTCTTCTTCGGTCTTGTATTATTTTATTACTCTCGGATTAGGATTATAGCATGTCTGACACGCAGCTTCTTATCAGTGAATCATCATGCTTTAGTCCTTTTTTTCCCGCAACTTGTAGAGTCGACACGCGTTTCTTGGGTCAATATTCATCATTACACTTTACTGAGTCATACTTTTTCCCGCACCCTGGTGTCAATAATGCAGTTAAAGTTATCTGTTTTATTCAGAGCTCCGTACTTTCCCGCAACATATGTATTTAATGCTGTTACTTTCCCGTAACTTACGTGTTACTCATGCAACAATTATGTCAGACTTTATTTTTGTCGACTTTTCAGATTTTATTTACAAAGTTCTGTTCGGGTGCTTCTCTTCATACTTTAATTCACTATTCCTTTAATAATTCCTGGACACGTGTCAATCGAGATTTAATTCATACTCGGATGCTATACAGTGACCGTTTGGTTTTTTCTTTTTGCACATTTTTCTCATAAAAGAATTGACTCATTCGTGTGCTTATTCATGTTGTATATCTCTACACTATAGTAAATCTAATTTTTTATACTAGCTTTGTGCAAAGGGCGAAAGAAACATATATCCATTGGTGTCCAAAATTCCATTGGGTTCACTTCTTATGATGTGCTGGAAAAGGCAACTACAATTTGTTTTTGCTTGATTGGCCGTTAGGGTTACCAAACTGACAAATTTTTCGTATCTGCGTCGATGGTATCATCACAATAATATTATGGTTCTGTTAGAATTTTAATACTGTGTTTTTTTATGAATAGGAAATTCAGTCACCGGCAGGCAATGCTGACGAAACGCTTGAATGAATACCGAACTTTAAGATGCGGCCAAGCAGGCAAGTACATAAGCAAATGATCTCACAATAGTAAGATTTATGCACTTCGGCCGCATATATTAGCACAAAAATGGACACAACAGTAAGATTTATGCACTTTGGCCACGTCTTAGCACGAAGACAGCTCCGTCCGCTGACACATCTACTAGTTGACAACTTTTATGCCTACAAAACTATTTAGCATATCAGGAGCAAATAGTTTAGTTTGCTGTTTCTTAAAAGCAATGGCGTACAACTTTCCATTTTTATTAAAATTTAACTTCTCCAATCACAAAAACCTGGCTAGCAGACTAGCGCGGAGAAAATGAATATGATACAGGATTTAAAAAAAGAATTACGTTGCATATCTTTTAAGTTCACTAGATTTATACCCATATTACCGATAGAAAAAAATCTCACTCCATGAATTCATGTCAGGGCAGTGGAGTAATGGATTATACGGTACAAGTGTGTTACCTTGTATCTTATATGGTGTATGTGTGTAACCTTTGGCACAATTTAGTGTAGAAAAGAAAAAAGATTATGTATAACCTGTCTAGGTATGTATTTGTCCGTTATCACAAAAACCTGCTTAGCCGTGAAAATAAATATGATGCATTATAAGATTTTTTATAATAAATGTCTTTTAAATTCATATATATAAACATACACAAAAATAATAAAAAACACATTATTTGCTTGTTATTAGCTACGCATTTTCAGTGGCTTAATTATATTTATTTAGTAGATCAGCTGCATTAATTCACCTAAACAGGTTATCTATCGGAAAGTGATTAAATTATCCACGTTGCAGTGTGGACGGCCGCGTGTACACCCACTGATGATTCAATCACACGACCTACATACAGGATTACATAAGCAATGATCTCAAAACTTCAGGACGGCCGCGCGTGCACCCACTGATGATTCAGACGTAATATTCATGTAAGAAAACAGCTTGGTTTTGCTGGGAACGCTGGATGAATCTACTGATTGACAACTATCTTGAGGTCCGGACTGGTCCTTACGTACATCTTTCTTATATACTTGCCCTGACTCTGACTGGGAAGAAAGGGTCTCCTCCGACCATCTTTTGTTGCCGGTGGTGGTGATTCTTAAACTTTTGAATTCTTCATAAAGGGATGCAGTAGTACTCAATCATCATTATCATTCATGGCCTCAAAGAGAAATGTAGGAGATCCTGTTTATTTGACAAAGACTAAAGAGATTATGTAGTACCACTAGCTCATGTAACTGTCTTGACTCCTATTTATAATGCAAACAGTAGCCCCAAATGATTGACATTTTCTTGCAGTAAAGTGTTTTCGATGTTTCACGTACTTGGGCCGACCATACTTAGCACCATATGGTTGATAATTTTTTTAGACTAAAAATAAGGAATATTTTTAACATATTATAGACCACTGATTCGTTCACTCCTTTATTAGGATATAAGGTTTTTTATACCAAGAATTTATCTTTTTTTATTAAAAATTTGTCTCCAATATACAAGTGTCATAATTATTAAAAAAGTGATAAAAATATCATATCATACACGAGGGTGTCAAATGACCTTGACCTCGCTTGAGCTCTAATATTTTAGGTGGAAAATTTTATTTTTATTTGTTATCATATGAGAACAACCTATAAATAAAAAATATTATTTTTATTTCTGTAAAAATGATATTATCATTTCTGTGATAGTTGGGAGCGGAGATTCCACCCATGTATTAAACGTAAGATATATCATTGTGACCAAATGAGTTATTTCTAGATAGCGATCTATTTTTCATTAGGGAAATTCTAAACAGATTGTCCAACTAAACGACTTTATAAGAACTCCATCACTGAAAAAAAAAAAAAAAAAAAATCTAATAGGCCTACATTCATATGGGACTCACCGTTCACTCAAAAAAGGTTCAATATTTTTTATTTTATCTTTTTAAGAAAAGCGTTTCTTACGAAAAAAAGGTTTACTATTTACAAATCTAGATAGTTAGACAAAAAAAAGAAAAACATATCCTTTTTTGGTGCAAATATGACTGAAATCCTAAACTTTTTGATACAACTATTAAATGTCTAACCAATTCAACTGTTGGACACTTTAAAAGGGTTAAATACTCTTCGTTGTTAAGGTTTAGTTAGGAAAAAACGGTCAACATGATGTTTTTTGGACGGTTTGTTCATAATTATCTGAAAATATTTCTCTTCAGGGAAGATCTTTCATTTAGGGGACAATATACCTTAGACAAAGAAAGAAAGAAAATTATCCTTTTTTGGTACAATGTGACTAAAACTTTTAACTTTTTTTTTTTGTACAACTAGTAGATTTCTTACCAACTCAAATGTTGAACACTTTTAAAATCTCAATGCTTCCCTTTCTAAAAAATTAGTTAGAAACAGTCAATATAATTGTTTTTTTCTTTTTTTAAACGATCTTTCTAAAAATTTAGTTAGAATAATTGTTTTTTTTTTTTTTCTGGACGGTCTGTTCAAAATCATCCGAAAATCCTTACATCCGGAATAGGTCTTTTCCTTAGAAGACGGTTAGCTTGATCACAAGAAAGAGTCATTTTACTAAATCTTATTAAATATTCAAAAATTGACGTAACAAATAGAGATGTACCACAAACAATACATCACTCCTATTTCATTATATTGAAAATTACACCACGTGAAAAACGAACCCACTAGAATAATGATTATATGTCCTACAAAATTCCATAAGGATCTGATAGAGACTTATTTCTCCCTTCACGAAATTCTAAATAAAAATGTCATTAAATCATCATTGATGTCAACCTATAAACTAAGTCTCATCCATGTATTTTTCTCCTCTTCTAACTATAATCCTACCGCGTTCATATCTTCTATACTTTAATCATGGCCATCCACGTGCCCCTTTCTAGACACTTTTTTACAGCCACTATTTGGACTGTGCAGTACTTCAACACGTTCAGTTAGACTCAACTCTCTCTATCTAATGGATCATCACGTTCCTTCTCACTCACTTCATGATAAGCACACTGACTTCAACCTTAAAACGAAAAGCCAACCAAATCCATTACATACATATATATATATATATATATGTATATATACACAGAAATGGCAAAGACATGCAAATTTTTTCAATCATCATCATTCCCATTTATGTACGGGCTCATCAATTTATCATATCATAACCTTGCAATATTCGTTTTTTAGGTAGGACTCATAATGACGACTCGGAACGATACGGTTGATAATCCATCATCGTCGTCCTCGTCGTCACGGAGTCATTGTAATGGTAACAGTAGTGAGCAGTCTAAATATAAAGGGGTAAGAAAACGTAAATGGGGTAAATGGGTAGCTGAAATTCGATTACCGAACAGTCGAGAACGAATTTGGTTAGGTTCTCATGATACACCGGAGAAAGCAGCTAGAGCTTTCGATGCTGCACTCTTTTGTTTACGTGGTCAAGGAGCTAAGTTTAATTTCCCAGATAATCCTCCGAATATCCAAGGTGCTAGCTCGTTGTCTCGAGCTGAAATTCAAGAATCTGCGGCTAGGTACGCGAATGAAGAAGATGGACAGCGACACAATGAAGAAGAAGATGTAAATCGGTTAGAAGCTTCTAACGATAATATTGATAATGGTACTATGGATTGGGAATTCTTAGACTTGTTGCCGGTTTCAAGGGGGGCGTCGAATACGGTTAATAATGCGTCGGATTTCAGTGTCTTTTACGGTGTTAACGATTTTCCGGGAGAGTTTTTGCCATTAACACCACAACAAGAAGCTGGTGGTGATTATGGAGATGAAAATGATGGTGGGTTTTCTGATCACCATTCATATCTTTGGAACTTTTAAAAAAAGTTCAATGAACCAACTCGGGCGATTTGAGTCTGTCGAGTTGATGATTTTCTTACACAAAAATTTTACAAAATCGTTTTTTTATGTATTAAAAAATCCCTATTTAAACCCCATAGGACATAGGATAGGAGAGTGTTGATGGCTTATTTTTTTGTGCTTATGTGCCATCCTTAAAGTCAAACCTCTCTGATTGACTTTTGTCAAGCAATATTGAGCACAAAGGCATCATGTCTAATGACGGATTGTGGTAGGCTACTGAAATGTGACTATTCTTTCGATTTTATCATCTTCCTTTCTGCTTGTTTTGCTTTAATCGACATCTGGTAGTCCACCCTCTTTGTACAACTACTTTCTTTGATCTTCTGATTTAGTCACAGTTTACAATTTTGGCCACAGTCGTATAAAGAATCAAAATATTGCCACGGTATAACCACGCCCAATTTACTCCAGTGAGTTTTGTCCAGCAATAATGAACAGATTCAATTGTGTGATTCAATTTTTTTTTACCACGCCCGATCAACCATAGAGAGTATCATCCACAGTTTGTAATTCTTAAATATTTGTTCTTCGCCTTTTTATTGGGTGACCGAAGGGTTTCCTTCTGTATGATTACAATATGGAGCTAAAAATATAATGTGTCGCGACGTTTTTTTTTTAATTTTTAATTGATTCATTTGAATATGAAATGATCATTTTTTTTCCAAAATTGATTTGATAATCGAAGAGTTATAATCCCCAACTATCATTAAACACCATTGAATCGATCAAAAATCGAATTGGTCGTCAATTATTTCGACCTAAAAACCTTGAAAAAACCCTCACCTAATCTAATTTGCATCGGTTTTATTCCGATTAAATTGGATCGAAATTGATCATCTTTTCATAAAATTGATTTGATAATCAGAGATTTGGGGTCCCAAATTATAATTTAACAACATCAATTAGATTGAATTCCATTAATTTCACCTTCAATTGCTTCAAATTAAAACAAAAAATTGAAAAAATTGGACGTATAAAAACTATGATGTAAAACAAAAATAATTAGAACGAATATATACGTTGCTAATTTATTTTCCGCCATCCAATAGAAGATTTTAGTTAAAACTAAATTGGGTCGAATTCAATCAAATCTACGGTCGGTCATCCCATCGTACGCGGTCATCCAGTATAATTTTCAAAATATTATATTAATGTAAACGATTCTTCTTAAAGATTTTGTTCACGGAATATTCCTTCGTTCATGAAGAATACGTGGTGTATTTAGCATTGTATATTTAAAACTTTAAAATAAAGTGCAAAGCATTATTAGCCAACAAAAATTAAGTAATTGTTGCTTTGAATTATAAATATATCATATGATCGAGTGTTTTTGTTTTGAATAAAACAACAATGATTTCAAATAATTTTTTTATATCCAAACGAATAGCACAATAAAACCACGCATAAATCATCCACTCAATTTTTGAATAAACAACCGAGTTCAAGCTAAAATTTTAATCAGTAGTCAAATAAATTTGCTTAACATAATCGGTTTATTCGATCTAACCTTAATCAAACATGATAGTTCAATTTCCCCCAACAATTCAACTAGAAAATTTATTTATAATCAATTTTTCTCGAGGTAACACAGTCGATCACTTCATATTTACCAGAAGATGGATAAGAAGTAGTTTGTTGAAAGACTAACCTTTTATTTGATGAATCTCAGCATATATGGTTGCTACTTCCTAGTTTCAATACAATATATTCATCTTATTAGCTAGCATAAAACAAATGTGTCAAACAGAACTATCAACATGCATGATGAACATAATAAAATTCACGTATGGTCGAATGCTCAAAGGTTTACAAAAATTCATAGTACAAGAAAACCTTATAGAGCATCCACAAAGGTTATGGAAGATATCTTAAAAGGGTTTTTGCAATTGAAAATAGATTTTTTTTACAGCATAAAAATAGTACTCTTTCCTATCCATATTATATAAGCATAGTATTATTTTTAGTTATCCATATATATAGATAAATTTCTAAATTCTAGATAATATTTTTTTTACATTCCCTTATTTATAATAATACTATTATATTAAAGTTAAACTAATGTTTTTAGTTTTTATTAAAAACTAAAAAGTAATTAATATAGAAAAAATAATAAATTTCTATAAATTTCATTATTTTTCTTAATTAATTTTTTTTGTGCCTTCAAAACTTAGAAACGGATGTATTTTTATATGTCGATTACACTGAGAGATTGGAAACTTATATTCTCAAAGTGGGACTCAAAAAAGACAAGAAGAAGGAAAAATAAATAACTCATGTTTAATGACGGGCGGGTTGTGGTGGGCTACTGAAGTGCGACCACTCCAACTTGATCTTTCCATTTCATCCTCTTTATACTTGTTTTGCTCTTGTCCACACCTGGTAGTCCCCCAATTAATACGGCTCCATTTTTTATAACAAAACAAACGTCTCCGAGTTAGTGACGGTCTATGGTTTTGGCCACAGTTTTAGGGGGACATGTTATATATATATATATTATACACATCAATAAAATGAATTTTTACAATAGTATACTTAACGATATAGTTGTTTTTATTTTTATTTGTTAGTTACTTAAGTACTAGTTAAATAAAATTAATAAAATAAAATATAATCCAGTGTTTCGTCAATAATATCTAGATTTTACTAAAAGGTGAATAAATTAGCATTATATTTGATTTATTTTGATTTGCTAATCAATATAAGTTATTTTGGTATGTCTGAAAATATTTAATCAGTGTTTATAGAATGTCTAACGTTGATTTTTACAGGATACATGATGTAGCGTGCCTATTATGTCAGACTAGTAGCATATGTATGTCATGTTCGATAACGTGTCAGATACGGTTACACCATCTTTCTAGTAATGTCTGATAGTGTATAAAATCGGAATTTTACCACTGTACCGTTAACAAATTTCAGATTCTTTGATATTTGAAATGGGCCAGTAGTTAACTAGAAAAATGTTTGGTTTTGCATAGTATTGATGGGGAGGGCCTTTTTGTGCATAACACACACGATTCTTTGAGTTCGATGAACTATTAATGAACATGGCAGAAAAACAAAATTCAAACCCATAAAATTTTTTTTTATTATTATTTTCTTTGCCAGTGTCGATGACAATGTAGCACAGTCGTAAACTCATTGGGTGATGACGTCAATGATCTGGGTTTAAAACTCTTTAGCACGAACTTCTTCATGGATGATTTTTTTAGTTTTTTTGTTTGAAGGTTCTCCTTCAACCTTGATGGGTAATTTTTTTAAAAAAATTTCTACTCTTTCCGTCTCAATTTAATTCCCTAAACAAGGTTTTTTTATAATCCCATGACACTTATTTAGATTAATACTTTTATATAATTTTCAAAATAATCCTTATATTTTATATTAAAAATATGAATTATTTTTTAAAATATATACTAAAACAGTTAATTGTTGAAGACTTTTGTTAAAGCTATAGATGAAAAATATTAATACATCTCCTCGTTTCGTAATGTATATATAAGAGGAAGTATTATATAACAATCCGGTGTCTAGTTTTAATACATTTTTAAGCTATATTTTATGCTTCACAAAAAAACAACGTGGTTTATATTTTTAACATACTTCTGTAACTTTATCTTAAAGTGATGTGAGGTCACACTAGATTAAAATAAATTAAATTAAATACATAAATTAATGCTTAGAAAAATACATAAATAAATTATAAAATACTCTTTAATGGTTTTTTTTATGGTGGACGCGGGATACGACAGGTGTGTCCTTTATGGCTGTATCTTTTTATTCTTTGCTCACAGGGACTCTCGTGGCTAATGAGGAAGATGGAGGAGGATGGACTTTATATTGGCTATAAGATTAATCGATGGGCACTGAGTATCTCTCATGTTATGTTTGCGGATGATATTCTCCTTTTTGGGAATTTGAATTCTACAACTTTGAACACTCTCCAAGCTACTCTCCAAGTTTACTCAGTATGGTCGTGCAGATGGTTAATTATGCTAAATCTTCTATTATGTTTTGCAAGAGTGTGCCTGATCAGGTGAAAGAAAGTGTAACTGATATGTTGGGTATTCGTCTCATGGGGGAGCATGAAAAATATTTGGGATTCAACATTTTACAACCAGCTCATAGATGTAGCGCATATGATTTTCTTATAGAGAAGATGGAGGCCAAGTTGGCAACGTGGAAGCAACACACGCTCTCGCATGCTGGGCGAGCAGAACTCATTAGAACGGTCTTAGGCTTGATTCCGGTATAGTTCATGGCTACAGCAATAATACCAAAACAGGTTATCAAAAGATTAAACCAAATTATTCGCATTTTTTGGTGGGGACATGATAGAGAGTCGAGACGGATTCATTTCATCAACTGGGATTGGTTTTTGAAGCGAAAAGAGGATGGTGGAATGGGATTTCGACCACTAGATGATATAAACAGGGCTATGGTGTCTAAGCTTGGCTGGAGACTACTAAATGAGCCCGAATCTATATGGGTTCAACTTTTGAGAGCTAAGTATATGCGTAATGGAAGTTTATGGGATGTAAAGAAGGCTTCGAAAGCCTCTAGTACCTGGCATACTATATTATCAATCAGGGAACAGTTGAAAGAAGGGTGTTTATGGCTAGTTGTTGATGGTAAAGATGTTAACGTATGGCGCGACCCATGGATCCCAAAAGTTGATTCTTTTAGGCCTGAATCAGACAATATGTTGCAGTCTAGTATAGTAACAGTTTATGAGTTAATGAGAATTAGTGGTAGTTAAAAAAAAAACAGGGAGGATATCAACTCTTTATTCCATGTTAAATCACCACTACCACTAATGCTATCTTGGCTATACACATTTCAGGGAGTGGTGGGAAGGATAAACTAATTTGGAAACTTACCCCGACAGGTGAGTTTACTCAAAATCGGCCAACACCAAGCTTCTTCGAATTTTTCGGACCAGTTTCCATGGAAGAAGTTATGGCAAGTAAAAAATATTGCTCCAAGGGTACAAGTCTTTATTTGGCGAATTCTTCATAAGGTCATAGGTTGTAGAAAATATATTAACAGGTTCATACAACATGTAGAACCTAATTGTTGCTTCTGTCTAGATTATGAGGAAGACTTGGAACACCTGCTCCTACACTGTCAAAGAGCTAGAGCTATCTTGTTTGCATCTGCGCACTTGGAATCAGAACTTAGAGGTTAGAAAATGTTACTATAAAGGAGCTCATAGCTGAGTGGTTACTGATGAGGGATAATGCTGAAACATTTTTCCAAGGTGCAAATACCCTGTGGGGCATATGGAAGTCAAGGAATTTGAAAATTTTCGAGAACAAGGTGCAACCAGTTCAACTGATATTACAGGGGGTTAATAAGATGTTTATTGACTACTACATCCAAGAATATTATGAACAAGTCGTGCCTGCTGTGGATGTAGTGCCAGCTGCTCAATGGACTCCACCTCCAGGTGATGTGATCAAACTTAATTTTGATGGGGCAGTGAAAGGTTCAAAGTCAGCTGCTGCAGTAATAACAAGGGATTCTCAAGCTAACTTCCTAGCTGCGGCTACAACTATCTTGCAATAAAATGACCCTCTTATAGCCGAGACTCAAGGGGTTCTGCTAGGTCTCAAGCTTGCCAAGAGGATGCAGTTTAGATGTATTGTGATTGAAGGGGATTGTCTCCAGCTGATTAACTTACTCATTGATGAGAACCCAGTGATTCCATGGAGAATCAGACGACTTGTCGAAGACATCATCTCTCTATCACAGCATTTCAGTTCTGTCTGCTACAACCACATTGATGAAGATGCTAATTCATTAGCACATAAACTCGCAAAATATGCTACACGCCATGAGATTAATCTATGGAGGTTCTCCAACACCTCCTTCCTTCCAAGCTCAATCATGGAGCACTAGTTCTGTTTCTCTTAGTTGTTTGTTTCTTTTTCTTGTTTTTTCTCTGAATGTCAAAAAAAAAAAAAAAAAAAAAAAAAAAAAAAGAAGAAAAGAAGAAAAAAAGAATAATTCAAGGAAAACGACATGATATAATATAACAGAAAAGGTAGAGCTAAAGCTATCAACATTTAGTTTAACTAATTACAATATAAGGCCGAATCACAGTACTCTAAGCTTATCTAATTGAGATAGAAGGCTATAAGTTAGCACTAATCACTTAAACTGGAATTGTTTGTTAAGAATAATGATACTGGCATGTGTGCTGCCAAAACAATTTCCTTTTACTTTATAGGCAACAATATTCAGTTTACATATATCATAAGTGTAATTCAATTTCCTCTAACAACTCATTTGGAAATTTAAAGATTTCTTATTCTCTTAGGAATTATAAACAAATAACCCAAAAAAAAAAGTTGTAGAAGCTTAACAAGTTAACCATTGATCGACTTATAAGCTAGCAAATCAATTTATAGTACATTAGGTATATAGGTATATAGTTGTAAGTTGGTTTCTATCATAACAGTTGATTCATTTTGCATTAGCATAAAATAAATGTGAAGAACCTTTTTTTTTCTTAGCATATATGAATTAAATTAAATAGCAATATTAATTTTATCGCTTTTGATTGAGAGAGAACAATATTAAGTTCGAAATAAGCAAGACATGCAACAGAGAATATGATCTTTTGTTATGAATTAGTTTTATGAATTTTTTATCGTTAGGCGAAGTCAACTATGATAAAAAAATAATCCTAGAACGAGTTACAGAATCAAGAAGGAGCGAAGTGTATTTCATATTATTTCGATGCTAATATGACTAACTGCGATGTTAAGAGCTACACAACAAGGACCGTTGCAGTCTAGTTTTATCCAACTGTCGTAGTCCAGTTTCACCAGTAATTGTCAGTCCAATTTCACTCAACTGCAACAGTCCAGTTTCACCAGTAACTTTTGTAGTCCGTTTTTACCCAATTGATGAAGTCAAGTTTCATGGGTAACTTTTATAGTACCAAAGTCTAGTTTCACCGGTAACAGTTGTAGTTAAGTTTTTGCTACAACAGTTTTTTACCCAGTTTTTTGCTCAATGGATGTTAGGATACTTTAAATTTTTCATCAACTTCCAGTTAGAAATTTTTTGACGGTTTGCTCCCATCCATTTTCGGCAGCTCGTGCCTAGCAACCCATGTTCAATGGTTGGCACCTGGTTCAAGCCAGCAGAGCTCGAAGGACGCTAGCAGCCCAGTGACTCAAAAAGCCCATAAGCAAGTCCAGTTGCATACCAAGTCTTTCGACCACGATCGGCGCTAGAAAACTTGTACCCTCACCATATAGCTATATTTGGGGGCGAGTTACTTTTCACCTCACTCGCGACAACTTTGCTTGGAGCTAGATATGCGACCCTTCAAATTACACAACAAGTGAAGATATTGCAAATGACTATTGCTCATACCCCTCGTAGTTTAGCCTTGCATTATTACAAACACCTAAAGCTTCATCTAGCTAGCATGTGAACACTTAAGCCTTACTCTCGTTGTAAACACAAAATATTTCATTGCACGGGAGTGAAATCCTTCTAGCAAAATAAGCATAAAGTCTCGTCTCAACAGCGAGTCCTGCACTCGTTGTTGGTTCACTGACTCGTACTTAACACAAGCAATATATCAGCTTCCTTAACAGCGAACGCTATAACCTTGTTATATTACGAGCAAAAACCCTTGCCACAGTATTGTCGAGTTACGTTTCACATCATTAGCAATAATTCACGCTTGGGGACGATAACATACCCTATGTAAAATTTTCATATTTTGGGTCAGATTGATATCTCGGCTACCATCGATCCAAGTCTCTCCCAATCTGCTAGCCACCCAGAACCGCCAGTCAAAGTCAACTTCCACCAGATGGTAAAAGTTAAGGGTCAACGTAGTCACAGTCCACCTAGTTTTCCGAGCTCGATCTGGTGGCCCAGTTTAACCGGCCCGGTCCAAGGGCCTATTTCATGCGACCAGGTCCTTTGGCCCAGTTTGCATGACCCGGTCAGTCGACCTAGTTCGCGAGGCCCGATCCGCCAATCCTTTTACACCTGCCCATGTTCCAGCAAGTTTTCCATCCTATGCATGCTCCCAACCATCTTCCAACCCAGCGTTCCAACCAGCTTGATAGCCAGTCTGCCAGCCCAATGTTCTAGCTAGTTGTTATCCAATCTTCCCGTCAAGTTCTCCAGGAAGAGCCTTCAGGTTCAGGGCCACTTCGCCTGGCCACTTTCGTTGACCCGTTTCGCCAGTCCAAGTACACGGTTCTAGTTTTTGTCGGCCTGATACCGAAACTCTAGAAGAAAGTTCTAAAAGCTTTTGGATTGCTTGCTGACCAAGTCACTATAGGGATAACTTTTGGAACATTCCAGATTACTTGACATACAAGTCTACACAATTGATGCCACAAATAAAACAATTAGTACAAAGACCAGGAACCAGGAACCAGAACCCTAAGAGATATGTCTTCCAACCCTAAAAACTCATGTGAAAATTCTATACTAACTTGAGCTAGCGTCAGAGGATTTTTGCAGGTATTCCCCATTGTGCTCATCAAGATGAAATCATCAATTAGATTATCAATATTATCACAGTCATCTTCGTCAAGATTGTTTGAGACGAGGATACATTTTTACCAAAACAAATAGCTTAAGTGAAAACCAAAATATCAGCAATAACCAAGAGATGAGAGATAGGTTGATTATCATGAGCAACATCCGCTTGTACTTTTGACAGATTCCACCTCAAGGAATACGCGACAAAACATCCGTATATGTAACTAATAAACAGATATAGGACAAGGGGCACCTTGACTTTTCACCAAAAGAACCATTGTCGAAGCGACTTTTCACCAAAAAAAACCATTAAAGAGAACATACATCGAAGCGAATAAAAATATATTAAAATATGAGATCACATTATTCACACACCAATATTTGGATTAACCCACCCTGAAGAGGACTTAAATGATAAAGTTTCATTAAATCGTATCAAAAGTTTTACTCATATCGATCTTAATGCCTTAAATGACAGATTTTCTCGTATCGATTTTTTATTTTATGGAGTGATGGACTTTATAAGTTTTAATAATGTTATCTACTACTGCCTCCTCCGTTTGTAAAACAGGTTTGTTTGGTTTAACATAAATATTATATTAAAAACTAATCATTATAATTATTTTTTTATATTTTTTATTAATTTATCTCTTGTTTTAGATGGTTTTCTCCATTACATATTAGATATAAAAAAGAGATAAATAGTGTCTCTATAAATAAATTAGTAAACTAATAACATATGACTCTTCGAGGATGTTTGGTAAAAATTATCATTATCATTTATGATTATAAATAATCATAATTTAAAAAAGTGATTATGATATTAATCATTATTATAATAAATTTTAACAAACAATTTTTTGGGATAATTAATTATCTTAAGAAAATGATCTTGAAGAGGAGAGAAAATAATGATGATCTAAGAATTTTTTTTTAGGCCACTATTATTTTTTTATCTCTCTCTTGATAGTTTAGAGAAAATAAGGAAAAAAAATCTAATTCATTTTTGTTAAACTTTTATTTGATTATGATAATCTTTATAAATAATTTTTTTTCTACTTATCAAAATAATGAGTTTTTTCAATTATAATTAAAATAATCAGTTATTATAAATTTTAACAAACACCTATATAATAAATTATAATTTATTATAGTAATAGTTAACAAATAACCCTTTCTTAAATAGAAACAAACTTATCTTTTTAACATACATATATAAAAACCTTATCTATCTTTTAAAAACTAAACCACATGATATGAGGAAATCTTCACAATCATTAGGATGGGTTTTATTCGGTTCCGCCCATATATTTTGGATCAATTCATAAACAGTGCTACACAAACCCATATAACAGGAGTCACTAAGTTCAACTTCAATCGGTGGTCCTCGTTAGGAATTAAAGAAATGAAAGTTATATAGATATTTTTACACAAAATAAAAACAAAAACATCAAATCATTGATGTCAACCTGAACTAATCTCACCACATTTATTCCTCTTCTATTGCCTCTTTGGCACTGTACGGTCTGTACCGCGTTTACATCATCTCAAAACCTAGATCCTCTTATCTTGTCCATACACCTGCCCCCTTTCTAGACACTTTCTTACCGTCATTGTTTGGATCGTGCAGTAGTTCAACACGTTCATTTAGACTCACTCCCTCTCTGACGGATCATCACGTTCCTTCTAACTCTAATTCACTAGCATAACTCTAACCCTTGAAAAAAACCAGAGGCCAAAACGATTAGGTATATATAGAAATGGCGAAGTCATGCAGATGTATCCAATCATCAAACTCATTTATGTAGTACTCAATTTATCATATCAAAACCTCGTGATATTTGATTTTTTAGCTAGTATTCATAATGATTCGTAACAATACAGTTGATAATTCTACAGCGTCGTTTTTGTCACTTAGCCATAGCAAAGGTAATAGTAGTAAAGAAGCTAGATGGGTAGCTGAAATTCGACTACCAAATAGTCGGGAACGAATTTGGTTAGGTTCTCATGATACAGCGGAGAAAGCAGCTAGAGCCTTTGATGCTGCGCTCTTTTGTCTACGTGGTCAAGGAGCTAAATTCAATTTCCCCGATAATCCTCCAAATATTCAAGGTGCTAGCTCGATGATGACTCGAGCTGAAATTAAAGAAGTTGTTGATATGCCTTGAATCATTTGTTTGCCGGAATACTACGGGGAGTCCGAGGGACAGCGCCCCCCGCCTAAACGGTATACGTAATGTATTATGACTGGGATTGTTTTCCGCTTTCTAGTCGAATTAGGGTTTATCTCTTTGCCCTATATATAGGCATACGTTGTACCTAGAGTTAGTATCTTTGGTATTCTGCTCAGTAATAAAACTCTGGTTTCTCTGCCGTGGAGGTAGCTAACGTAATAGTTAGTGAACCACGTTAAATTCCTGTGTTCTTTATTTGTTTATCGTTCTAGTTTGATCTCTCGTTATAACAGAAGTTGCTGCTAAGTACGCGAATGAAGAAGAAGAACAACAACACAAAGAAGATGAAAATATAAATCGGTCAGAAAACGAACCTGCTAATGATAATAATGTTAATATGGATTGGGAACTCTTGGACTTATTATCGGCTTCCTGGGGTACGAGTAATACTTTGAGTACTGTTAATGGTGAGTCAGATTTCGGAATCTTTTCTGGTGTTAATGATTTTCCGGGAGAGTTTTTTCCATTGACATCACCAGAACGAGAACTTGGTGGTGATTACGGAGATGAAAATGATGGTGAGGTTTTTCAGAACCACTCATCTCTTTGGAATTTTTAAAATAGAGAGATGTACCAACTCGGGCGAGTTTTATTGTGCCTGAGTTAATGATTTTTAAATTTTTGATGAGTAGGTAAATTTTTTTATGTTTTATTTTTTCTAGTTTCAAGTTCTTAGAGCTTCCAGTCGTGTAGTTATAAGTTATAGTCGGGAAAAACCAGTTTGAAAATTCTCAAATATAACTAGATGTAGTTTAAGAGTCCGTTTGAAGTTAAACGTCAATATAAATTGTGTCCGGAAATTGGACATATATAGAAATTGCGTTTTCAAATGAAACATAAAAGAATAGTTCGTCTGGTGTGGACACAATTATATATAAACTGCATTTGATGAAACGGGAGTAATAAATACGTCTCATTCAAAATGTAATTTATAAAGGCGTTTGAATGAGACGTATTTTAAAAGGGTGTTTCATCCAACGATTTGCGTTTAATGAAATATATGTATATATTGCGTCCATTTTTAAAACGTAGAAATAAAATTTGTTTAGTGTTTTGAATTTTAACGGATTTATTTTTAAACATTGGGTAACGATTCTTTTCTCAATTCCAATCCTTAAATAATATATGATTGGTTAGAAAATTTTACATAGTTTCTTTCTTCCTGATATAATTTATTTCTTTCCTAAAACATTTTTGGTATGGCTGGTTCAAGTCAAAGAGCTCGCCGTGAACTTCCTGGTCCCAGTTTTACAACAATCGAAAATGTAGCTCTATACTAAATCTTATTTGTCAATAGGTCAAGTTCCCTTTGTCGGCAGTGATCAATCGGAAATTAGGATGTGGTTACCTATCCAAAAAAATTTGAAGAAAAACTCTTTGATGCACCTAAACGGACTCCGGGCTCAATTAAGAGTCGTTTCCAAGTAATAGCTATAAAAGTTTCATTATTCATTGCAAAATTAGTAGATATCGATAAAGAATATCAGAGTGGATGGGAACCTACAATGAGGATAAGGGATCGTTATTTATTGAACATTTGATAATTAATAACATGTAAATGCATTGAATATTTTTTAAACAATAACAGATGAGAACAGCTTTGACCCGATTTCGGTTAGCTAATAAAGGGAAGATTTTTAAGCACGAAAAGTGTTACCAAATTTTAAAAGTCTCCAAAATTCTCATCGCATACGACATAAGTGTTCGATTCGGCCAGAGATTTATATGATGTTGGCTATGATGGTGAAGAAGAACAGGATGGTGACCTATCAGAATCTCAAGACGACGGGTGCACCAATGCAATAGGGGTGTCTGGAGGTGGTATAGACACAACCGACATCGATAATCCGTATGGAAAAAAAGCTGCAAAACAATTAAAGAAGACATGCAAAGTAAAAATGAACGCCCAAGAGGAAATGATGGAAGAAATGCTGAAGGAACAACAAAATTGTAATATCAATTACAAAGAACAAGTACAATTGAAGCTTGCGATGAAACAATCTGAGCTTGCTTCAAGAGACATAGATAGATCTTTGAAACAGGAAAGAGAAGCAAGACTTGATGCAAATAAAGAAGATGAAAAAGAATATTGCATAAGATGGTAGATATGTCTGGATTCGATGAGAACCAAAAATATTATCATGAACTATTAAGGAAAGAGATAATACAAAAGCGTGTTAGTAGAAACAAATAAACCCAATTTAAGTAGTCACCTTTATTTTTATCAGTTTAAGTATTTGTAATCTCCGTTTAATTGTTTGCATTTGTAGTATTAACTCAAATCTTGATCCAAATCTTATGTTCCTTGATCCAAATTTTATTGTTAACTTAATTTATTTTTTCATTAAACATAAAATAAGCTACAAACACAATGAACGAGTAGGCATAAACAAACAAAGTGAAATATAAATGAAAACATTAAATAAACACACAGTTTAACCGGACATGCTAGAAAAAGATGAATATGAAAAAAAATAAAAAATTGGACAACAGGAAATTCAAGTGAGGATTGATTGCACGATGAGTCTCTCCAACTTCTCAGCTATCTCCAAAATTGTTCCATACGTATTCGATTAAGTCGTTGCGGAGGGGAAAATTCATATCTTTATCGGCCACAACATTAAGGTGTTGCTCAACTAATGATACCTGAAGTTCTAGACTATGTTCTCTGGAAATTTGCACTGGAGGTGTTGGACGGCGGGTGTCATAGTCATGTGGCCATGTACCTGGACGACGTTCATCCTCCACTATCACATTATATGAAATAATACAAGTTTGCATAATATAAGCAAGCACATGTGGATTCCACATCCTAGCAGGTTGCTTAACAATTGAGAGTTGAAGTTGCAGAACTCCAAAGGCTTTCTCAACATCTTTCTGGGCCCCTTCTTGCATCGCTGCAATTTTTTTCTTCTTTTGTGTATCGGGTCGTTTTATGGTCTTCACAATAGTTGCAATCTATGGATATATGACATCACCTAGATAATATTCTGGATTATATTGATTTCCGTTGATGACAAAGCTCACTGGTGTTGGTCTTCCATTGGCAAGATCTCGAAATGTATAATAACGGTTCATCCCATTAGTATCATTGTTGGATCCTGGCATCCCAAAAAATGCATGCCAAAACCATAGGTCATACGACGCTACTGCCTCCATCACATACTCCGATCTCCTTTATAACTGGTGTATGCCCCTGCGTATGTAGACAGACATTTATCCCATTTCCAATGCATGTAATTTACACTTCCTAGCCCTCTTGAAAATCCTCTTTCTTTGTTTTCCTTGAGTAACATTTCAACATCATATGGAGTAGGTGATCACAAATATTTTTTACCATATATTTGCACAATCGTCTTATAGAACTTATTAGTCGTTTCCAAGACCGTGGTTTCTCCTATACCTAAGTATTCATCTATCGCATCGGTTGCGCAGTCATAAGCTAACACTCGCACATCTTGTTATTTTTTGATGAGGTGTTAGAAAGAGAGCTTTTTTTTACCACAAAAAAAATCTTTTTTTTGAACGAAATAATCATTTTTTTTAACTCCATTCGCTTCTAAGTTGACCACAAACATCTTTTTTTTGAACGAAATAATCATTTTTGGACACCATATCTGATAATATTTGATTGAATAAATCTCGACGCATTTTAAATCTTCTACGAAATGTCTCAGGAGGATAAGTAGGATTTTGAGAAAAGTAATCTTTCCAAAAGAGTCCGGACCCTGCAATGTGATCTATATCTATTTGCATACGAGTATAAATCTGATGAATATTTGACCCAATAAAAATCGCGGTGACTGCTCGGTTGTTAACGCTTGTTGCAATTTGGAAATATAGCTAGTTAACTTATTATCTTGGTATGCTACATGTTATTACATAACAGGAACAGGAATTGGGCAATAGAAACAGAGCTTTGCATAACAACCAGACTAAGGCACCCAAGATGACGGATAAAGAGGAGCCATTTGATACTTCATGTTCCCTGGGAAGAAATGATTAATTGCACGCGCATTGCTGGTAAGTTAAAAATATCATCTAACACCAAAATGTTTGTTGGTTGTTACATTTGAAAATGCTAACTTAGTATAATAGGATCCCAACGCTGTCGAGATTCCAACTGTTCGAAAGCGTAGATATCGATCACAAACAGCAATAAACAACAGAGCCTGTGTATATATCATTACAGATCTTTCTAGGTAGTACTTCATTCATGCACGTAGATGCATTACACATCTGTTCATCTATTGTTTATTTTTTCATATATTCAACAACTTAACATCGACACTATGCAGTCAGCAGGAGACACAGTATTTGTCATTCATGGTTGGAACATTGCAGAGACAACGGCAAATATAGAGGAAGTTCTGCCACATGAATATGTCCCGCTCATGTACATTTGCCCGTGTATAAAAGGAGCTTTAGATAAACTAACCTTCATTAAAACTTAATCCTACATTAACTTGTATATATCTCATACCTTCTACTTCATCTAAATTATTTGAAGATGTCTTCCTCGATCAAAATTGCTTCCCATGCTCGCTCCATCAGTTTGCCCACCAGATCTAACCCCATCGCTGCTGCAGTTGAGGAACAATTATGCAAATTGAGATCTTCAGATCTCAACTCATCCATCTCCAACAACTTGGTTGCTCTTAAAGGCTTGTATGAATGTGTTGAGGATTTTCTTTCTACCGAAGATGGAAAATGCTTAGACGCAGTTTTGGACAAATCTGTCATGTTGTTGGATGTTTGTGCAACTATTAAGGATGTCTTATCTCAAATGAAGCAATCTGCCCAAGATCTTCAATCATCTATCCGAAGACGATCAAATGAATTTGATGCATACATGACCTCTAGAAAGAAAGCCTGCAAAGACATACAAAAATGTCTTTCACACATTAAGAAAAACACCAACAAAAACGACGATGTTGTCGCTGATGTCCTAACAGAAGTTGAAGCAACTACTCTTGCAGTTTTTGAATCTGTCTTGTCTTTCCTATCTGCACCAAAGCAAAGGTCACTAGTCTCAAAGTTGACCACTAAAGCCACAACAAAACAAGTTGTGAATGAAGTAACCAAGGTCGATGTTGCATTGAAATCCAAAGTCATTGAAGCAAAAGAAGTGCAGAAGCCATTGGCTGACCTTGAGATGAATCTTCAAGAACTTGAAAATGGATTAGAATCTGTCTTTCGGTGTTTGATCAAGAACCGAGTTTCACTTCTTAACATTCTCAACCAATAGATCCGTAGACATATTCACCTCCCATTGGTAATTTCCGCCTTTTATCAGGAAATGCCTTAAGGAATTTTGACTGTACATGCATACTGTGTATAAAACAAAACAAAGTATATTAATACAAGAAATCATTTTACTCGAAACATATTTGTCGCAGATTTACATCATTGTTTTATCTTCTTTTGTGGTGTTTGTGCAAATTTACATTTGGTAATTATAAGTCCCATCATCAAACCAAACAAACTACTCGGTAATTAAGGCCTTGTTTTACCTATCTTTGTTTCAATGATTATGGAAGCATTGACATTTATATATACATGATATGAACATTTAAAGATTCTAAATGTCAGAGAAACAAGGAAACATATGCATAGGCTGTTCAGCGAGAGATACGAAAGAATCATTCAGGATAACGCGTCTGTGTCACATTGCTTGTATGAAATTCAAGGCTGTCAAGATTCTGATTGTTAGAGAAACAAGGGAACAATGTATAGGATGTCCAGCGAGAGATACGAAAGAATCATTCAGGATAACACGTTTGCATCACATTGATTATAACAAATTCAAGGCTGCCAGATTCTAATTGCTAACCAATTACCAGACATGGATACTCATTTTTAAATAGAGCTCAAAGCTCTTAAGTTCTGGCAATGTGTGTGTCTATCGATGTCAATATTTTCTTGGTACGTAATATCCCATTCATGCACATATCCAGATATCATATGATATTGCACATACAATCGTTATATTTGGTTGTTGGTTATTCGAAGCAGGTAAAGAAGGCATAACTACTTATATACATTTCTTTTCATATATTGAATGATGCCATACAGTCGGTAGGGGACACACTATAATGGAGGGAACAACGCAGAGACAGCGGCGCGTATAGAGGGAAGTTTGACCACATGAATACAGCCCCTTGCTACGCCTTATAGCCTGACTATTAAAGGAGCACAAGTGAGAACCAATAACCATCATCAAAATATCACTTCTATGTACATTTACTTGTATATCTAATCAAAAACGTTCTGTGTTTACTTCTAAATAAGGCGAAAATGTCTCCCTCAAACAAAAGTTTCCATGCTCGTTCAATCAGTTTGCCTACCAGATCCAACCCACTCGCTGCTGCAGTTGAGGCACAATTGTGCAAATTGGGATCTTCAGATCTCACCTCTTCCATCTCCAACAACTTGGTTGCTCTTAAAAACCTGTATGAATGTGTTGAAGATTTCCTTTCTACCAAAGACGGAAAATGCTTAGACGCAGTCTTGGACAGATCTGTCATGTTGTTGGATGTCTGTGGAAGAATTAAGGATGTTTTGTCTATGATGAAGCAATCTGCCCAAGATCTTCAATCATCTATCCGAAGGAAATCAAATGAATTTGACGCATATGTGAGCTCTAGAAAGAAAGCCTGCAAAGACATCCAAAAATGCCTTTCATACATTAAGAAAAACAACAACAAGCACAATGATATCGTCACTGATGTCCTAACAGAAGTTGAAGCAACTACTCTTGCAGTTTTTGAATCTGTCTTGTCTTTCCTATCTGCACCAAAGCAAAGGTCACTAGTCTCAAAGTTGACCACTAAAGCCACAACAAAACAAGTTGTGAATGAAGTAACCAAGGTCGATGTTGCGTTGAAATCCAAAGTCATTGAAGCAAAAGAAGTGCAGAAGCCATTGGCTTCCCTTGAAATGAACCTTCAAGAACTTGAAGATGGATTGGAATCTGTCTTTAGGTGTCTGATCAAGAACCGCGTTACACTTCTTAACATTCTTAACCAGTAGATCCATAGATATGTTCACCCCCATTGGTATTTTCCGCCTTTTATCAGGAATTACCTCATGGAATTTCAACTGTACATACTGTATACAAAAGAAAAACAAAGTATATTAATACAAGAAATCACTTTACTCCAAACAATTGTCTCAAATTTACACCATTGTTTTATCTTCTTTTGTGGTGTTTGTGCAAATTTACGTTTGGTAATAATACATCCTATCATTAAAGCACACGAACTACTTGGTAATTAAGGTTCGAATGATTAAGGAAGCATTGATATTTGATTATCATATCAAATAAGCATGTGAAGATACTAATTGTTAGAGCTAGCAAGGGAACATATTCACAGAACTTGAAGCTGTCAAGATTCCATATGTTCATATATTTAGATCTTCGATACTAAACCGTGTGTGTAACCTTTCATTTATGCATATAACATCTTTACACCATAAATGGTGCTGATTGTTAACATATAATATTGGAATTTATCTTAAGTGCATCTGTGATCTTTATTAAAGGTCTGACAACGAAATAAGTTCCAGGTAAAATCTCAAAGAAATGGCTTTTGCATATCTTGAAGAGAGGTGACAAAGGGAATCGTACAAAAACTTGTTTTTGCAAGTTCAGTGCTTAAGGTATTAAATGGCAGATGCGCAAACAGCGCCACTCGAGCACATACATAAATATATATGTTCATATCATTAAATCTTGCAGTTGAGGAGCAAATTCCTTTACTCTACACTATTATTTCAAATTCATATCATTCTTTTTTTTTACCTTCGTGGTGTCAAAGGTAGTTGCATCATACAATCCAGCTGTATCATGTCGCACATCAAGCAATCCAGCTTGCACTTGCCTCAGTCAATCCATCTTTATCATGCCGCACATCAAGCATGCGGATATCTCTCAACAATTCTGATTGATAGGATCTTCTTTTGATTTAGTTTTGAATGAAATGTATTTAAGTTCTTGCTTTGTAATACAAGAAAATGAATTAACGAAATATCTCTTAATTCAAACTTTAACATGGTATCAGAGCCAGACCCGTACGAGAGTAAGCCCAACGGCTACCCGTACATATAATGTTCACGTGTTAGAGGTCCACAGAGAGTGCCCTACACGTGAGGGGGCGTGTGAAGGATAATAGTCCCACATTGCTAATATCCCTATAATAAACTTAAAATATAATATGAAAGGGCCACTCCACTCATTGCCAATTGGTTGTGAGTTGGATGCCCGCAAACTTTAACATGGTATCAGAGCCACAGCACATGTAACCACAAGATACACTAGGCCATGGAGACCACAATCCACTATGGCACCAAGGCCTCAATGGCGCAATCTTTTTCAGCATACAACCAGCTACCAGCCTACTTATAGGCACCCAAGGTTCGCCTCACCACAGACATCTTCATCTGCTCAGAACTCTTCCAAGCCTAAGGGTTACCAAGGCACATGTCAAATTTGTCTTGTACAAGGACATTCAGCAAAACAATGTCCTTCGTTTAAAATTATACCCGCAAGTTCACAACAAGCATCATCAACACCTTGGCAACCTCAAGCCAATGCTGCAACTCATTCTTCATCAGGTGGAGCTTGGCTCCTTGACAGTGGAGCTTCTCATCATGTTACTTCAGATCTTGAGACATTATCTCTTCATGCACCTTATGAAGGCAATGATGATATCATGATTGGTGATGGCACCAATTTGAAGATAACACATACTGGTTCAACTACTTTGCCTTCATCTTCTACATCATTTAACTTATCTAATGTTCTATGTGTTCCTTCCATGAAAAAGAACTTAATCTCCATTTCTCAATTTTGTAAATCCAATAATGTCTCAATTGAGTTCTTACCTTGCTCTTTTCTTGTGAAGGATCTCCACAATGGAACAATCTTGATGAAGGGACCAGCTAAAGATGGTGTGTATGAGTGGCCTCAATTCTGTGCAAAATCTGTCTTTCCTTCTCTCAAGCTGAACTCTTCTACCTGGCACCAAAGACTTGGGCATCCTTCTTATCCAATCCTTAGGCATATCATCTCCAATAATAGCCTAGGTCTACTTCAAAAATCAAGCAATCATTTTTCTTGTAACTCTTGCAACATTAATAAAAGTCATAAACTTCCTTTTTCACAATCTACCATTGTCTCTACTCATCCTCTTCATACAATATTCTCTGATGTTTGGACATCACCTGTTTACTCAACAAATAATCTAAAATACTATGTCATCTTCATAGATCACTTCACTAAATACATCTGGTTCTATCCATTGCAAAAAAAATCAGATGTACATTCAACTTTCATAAAGTTCAAAGCCCTTGTTGAAAATTACTTCAACTTAAAAATCAAAACCTTGTACTCTGACAATGGTGATGAGTACATTGCATGCGCACCTTTCTTGCAAACAATGGCATCACTCATCTCACTACACCTCCTCACACTCCAGAACACAATGGGTTCTCAGAAAGAAGACACCTCCATATAATGGAGACTGGTCTTACTCTTCTCACCCAAGCTTCTCTGCCTCTCACCTTGTGGCCATATGCTTTGGCTACTGCTGTTTATCTCATCAACAGAATGCCCACTCCCACTCTATCTCTTCAATCTCCATTTCATCTTATTTTTCAAACAACACCAAACTATTCCAAACTCAGGGTCTTTGGTTGTCTTTGCTATCCAAACCTCAGACCTTACAATCATCACAAGCTAGAACCAAAGTCCACTCCATGTGTCTTCATTGGTTACTCTCTTACTCAAAGTGCATATCTGTGCCTTAATCCTTCAACCTCAAAAATTCATGTCTCCAGACATGTAAAGTTTGTAGAAAATATCTTTCCATACTCAACTCTACTCTCACCAAGCCAGCTTCAAACCTCATCTTCTCTACTCGAAACTTGGATTCCTCCACCAATTCCAGTGTTGCAAACATCTACACCACTTGTGCCAACATCACCAGCTGATCTTCATCAAGACCTCCAATGTGCAGAATCTTCACCTATTGCAAGTCCAAACTTGCCTACTGAGTTGACAGAAACCGCTTCATCATCTCTTCCAGCTGAGCTTCCAAGGCACACAATGACTACAAGAGCAAAAAACAATATACACAAACCAGTTCAAAGAATGAATCTGGTAACTCAGCTCATTCCTTCAGCTGATCAAGAACCTACAACAGCACTCCAAGCCATGGCTATTCCTCATTGGAGACAGCCAATGTCAGATGAATTCAATGCTCTAGTGAAGAATGGAACTTGGGTTCTTGTTCCACCATCTCCCTCTCAAAATGTAGTTGGCTGCAAATGGGTCTTTCGCACCAAACACAACTCTGATGGTTCCATTGACAGATATAAAGCTCGATTGGTGGCCAAAGGCTTTCACCAACGACCAGGTATTGATTATCTTGATACATTCTCGCCTGTGATTAAACAAACCACTGTGAGAGTGGTGCTCAGCTTAGCTACTTCACGCAACTGGGTCATGCGTCAGTTAGATGTGAATAATGCCTTTCTTCAAGGGCATCTCTCTGAAGAAGTATACATGGAGCAGCCTCATGGCTTCATTGACAAAGACAAACCAAATTATGTTTGCAAATTGCACAAGGCTATTTATGGTTTGAAACAGGCACCACGTGCTTGGTACCATGAATTGAGAGTCTATCTTCTTCTATCTGGCTTCAAAAACTCAATGGCAGATACCTCACTGTTTGTGTATCAAAAAGGTACAATTCTGATATATGTCTTGGTTTACGTTGATGATTTGATTGTCACAGGAAGTAACACAGCTCAGGTTAATGACTTTATTGCTTCCTTAGCAAATCGATTCTCTATCAAAGATTTGGGTATGCTATCTTATTTTCTAGGCATTGAGTTAATTCGTAACAAGCATGGAATTTTATTGTCTCAGAAGAAGTACATTCTTGATCTGCTAAGAAGAACCAAAATGGCTGATGCCAAACTGTGCAAACTCCACTTCCAACAACACCCCAGTTGAGTCTTCATATGGGAACATTATTAGCTGATCCTTCAGAGTATCGCATTGTACTTGGCAACCTGCAGTATTTGCTTCTCACAAGGCCAGATTTAAGCTTTGCAGTCAACAAGCTTTCTCAATTTATGCATCAACCCACCACTACTCATTGGCAAATGGTGAAAAGGCTCATGCGCTATCTTTGTGGTACTCTTCATGATGGCTTACAGCTCTACAAGAATTCTCCACTAAATCTACATGCCTTTTCTGATCAAATGCATTCAGTCTCATCTCATGCCCTTCAAGCTTATTCTGATGCATATTGGGGTGGAAACAAAGATGATTTCTCTTCCACAAGTGCTTATTATATCTTCCTTGGTGCAATCCCATCTCCTGGAGCTCCAAGAAACAAAAGTCCATTGCCAGATCATCCACAGAAGCTGAGTATCGAGCTGTGGCCAATACAGCTTCAGAAATCAAATGGCTCACCTATCTCTTCACTAATCTTCATGTTATTCTTCCAAAATGTCCAGTGATCTACTGTGATAATGTAGGTGCTACTCAACTATACTCAAATCCAGTGTTTCATTCACGCATGAAACATGTGGCAATAGATTTCCATTTTACACGAGATCTGGTTCAACAAGGTGCCATTCGAGTTGCACATGTATCATCAGCTGATCAGCTAGCTGATGCCCTGACGAAACCTCTCTCACGTGCAAGATTTCTGCTTGTCAAATCCAAGCTTGGACTCTTCAGTAGGCGTCCATCTTGAGGGGGCGTGTCAAAGGTAGTTGCATCATACAATCCAGCTGTATCATGTCGCACATCAAGCAATCCAGCTTGCACTTGCCTCAGTCAATCCAGCTGTATCATGAGCACATCAAGCATGCGGATATCTCTCAACAATCCTGATTGATAGGATCTTCCTTTGATTTAGTTTTGAATTAAATGTATTTAAGTTCTTGCTTTGTAATACAAGAAAATGAATTAACGAAATATCTCTTAATTCAAACTTTAACATGTGGTGTCTGCAAATTTACATTCGCTTAATTGTATGTTTGGTGTGTAATAAGGCACACGAATTACCCGCTAGTAAGTTTAGAATGATTAAGGAAGCATATTCGTGATACAAGAAGGGGTCATACCTATAGAATGATCAAATTTTTTAAGCTGTCAATATTCTAATTAATTGTTGCGACGTTAAACAGTATATATGCATAATGATGACTATTGATATTCATCTTATTGTAACTTTTACAAGATCCGCATATGATTGAGACGCTAAAATATGAATATCTCATGTGGACTAGAACTGGAAGCTGTCGAGGATTCCAAATCCTTCTTTAAGCGTTAATTTGTCTTCGATTCCAAGCTTCCGTTCTTCCTCGGATTTTTAACCGTCCATCTAGTATTCACCATCCCTGGTATCCCAAATGGGAAATTTTCGTCTTTCCTCCATATCCACCACTTTCTCTTCTGGGGGTTCAGTTGTGGGTGGTCTGTCCTGAAACGGTACGCTCGGAGCATACTGCATCTACGAAAGTCGTTCCAACAGAAAGTTCCTTAAATTGTCCAAATCTCTAGGTGAGTTTTTATTCTTCATGTTGCTTGTTTCGACATGGAAAGTATAGTCTGGACCAAAGTACTCGCGATATTCGTTCTTGCGAGGCAGCTCGTTATCAGGCTCCTTTGCACCAACTGCAGCTGCTGTCTCATAGCACCAACAGCGGGCGACATTACGAATAGTGTAGCCTCCACCGCCTAAGACCATCATAGGCACGTTGAAGGACCTAAGACACTACAAGAAAACCAGGCTTAAGCGACCAAAATCTTAGCAAGAGTCCAGAATTTGAATCGCTAAGCAGCCAAAGTTGCAACTACCATATAGTTTGGCGGCTATGAACCTGTGTCCACTTATATTTAGCCACGACCAAATGTGTTTAATCGCTAGATCCGTTTTTCAAGTAATTTATAACAGCTAAAAAAGTGATCATGTAGCTATTCACTTTGAGGCACAGACTCGTAGCAACAGAAAATTAATTGGTTGCTCAAAATGTTAGCAAGAGCCCAATATTTAGGCGCTTTAAGAGTTTAAGCTACAAAACTTGCAACTGTCGAATAGTTTGGCTACTATAAAGTTGTGTCAACTAACTTTTAGCCATGGCCAGTTGTGTTTGATCGCTAGATCCTTTTTTCAAGTAATCTATAGAAGCTAGAAAAGTGCTCGTGTAGCTCTTTATTTTGAGGCACAGACTCGTAGCAACCAAAAAATGAATTACTTGGTAAAACCTCTCCCAGAAACTAAGTTTAAGCCGCCACCACCATTTCAAAAGAGAAGTTATTTTTTAAAGTAGACATTTGAGATCTTAGTATTAATCCAACAATCTTATCAGGATTTGTTTAATGGAAACATTAAAACTCGTTCAAATCAATGTTTTGATTCACTTTGAGCAAATGTTTGGATGCACAAATTGAATTTATTTTTAACATGAGTCGACTAAATTGACTATAATTAAAACCAAACCCTTTTACAAATCCCACAACCCATATCATTCCAGTCAAAATTTGAAACTTTTAACACTCAGTTCAACAATTTCAAAATTAAAACCAAGTTCTGTCATATCCTTGCCTTCTCTTGGCAACTGACCCTTCCAACATCCAAAAAGCTATTTGTTCAACGCTTTTCAAGAATTACAACAGTTTGCACATAGATCATCAACAAACTACCAAATTGATACTCCAAATCACAAATTCGGCAGATATTAGTGTCTATTACTTTAGATCTAAGAAATTAAGAAAAATTGAAAGAGGAAAAATTCAGTTATCTCTTACTTCTTCAGCAGAAACAGAGATCTCATTTGCTTTTTCTTCCACTTCTTGACGGTCTCACCATCTGCTGGAAACCAGTTTTTTGCACAGTTGACCAAGACTCATTAACTGCATGAAATTGATGTAACAAAATGATTAAAACCATCAAATTAAATGAAATATGTAAAAATAACCCGAAATAAAACGAATACCATACTTATAAAACCGTTTGATAGGAATAGATTATTGACGCAAAGAATAGATTATTGACACAAAGAAGATATTAAGATCTGAACAAAAAAAAATTAGCATCGAGTGTAACTTTCTCAAGGAGAACAAAATTCATTCATTTTTAGAAGTAAATTAATCTGAGGTAGAATAAAACTCCTACTGATTCAAGGATATCAGAACCTCAAGATTTCCCCAATTTTAAACTCTTACAACAACACCCACACAACCATACAAAATCGTATAACCCAGACATTAAAGCCCTAAAATGAAACAAAATTATACCTTTGTTGACAAACTAGAGAGAAATTAAAAAGCCCTAATTTCTGTCTTTTGGATCTTCACTGTTGAATCAAAATTGAGTGAAAAATTACATTTATTTGATTGGTTTTTAGTTGAATCTTTTTACTGAATCATAGTATTGGATAAGCCTGAACACCAAAATGTTTTTGCAAGAAAAATAAAGAGGGACATGAAAAATTGAGATAGAGAACAAAAAAATTGAGAGTTGAGACTCTTAATTTTATCTTATTGGAATTATATGCCGATATGTAAGTAGATATCAGAATATATACCGGAGGTCAATATCTAGTTGTGTGAACCAAAATATGCCTTTTTCGATCTAATTAGTCTGAATATCTATACCATAACTCTAAACCTAGCAATGAAACCGTGACAGAAATTGAGCGAGGCCAACCGAAATTTCCAAGGTCGACGGGCACTTGGTCAAAATGATGGATAATGGGAGAAACCGATAGAATCTGAGAGAAATTGAGTAAGGTCAAGTAACAGAGGGTAAGATTCACGGATAACAAGCGAAATTAAGTGAACCAGATGGAAATCTGGTTTGAATTAACTAGAAACTATATAAACCCATGGAATCCAGGAAAAATCGATTGAGGTCGAGCGATATTGGATAAAAGCTGATAGATAACGGGTGAAATTGACTAAAATCAATAGAAATTCGGTTAACTTCAGGCCAACTTAAAAAATCAAGCACAAAAATTTGGTCGCTTAAAAACTTAAGCAACCAACTTCAGGCCAAGTTGTTCCATGTATCTATCAACTAGGTATTTTACTTGTTCTAGGATGGTTGGTCTAGATCTGAAGCGATTGGTTTTTCACTTGCTCTAGGTTGGTTGGTCTAGCTCTTAAGCGATGAGAATTTTACTTTCTCCATGGTGGTTGGTCTAGCTCTGAAGCAAGGAGTAGAATACTCGCTTTAGGATGGTTGGTTGATTACTAGAGCGACTGCCTAGATGCTCTAGACCTTTACAAATCCTACCTTTTGCAACTGCAGAGCGAGTGCCACTTTTAGTCGCTATAAGGGTTAGAGTGACTCAATATGGGCTTTTGCAACCCAAACTGCTTGGTTGCTTAAACCAGTTTTTCTTGTAGTGACATTGGTGTAGGTGCTGAAAAGTATTATGCACTCAATGTACCTCTGGATGATATATTGATGATGACAGCTTTCGAGGTTTGTTCCGTCCAATTATTGGAAAAGTAATGGAGGTTTATCATCCAGATGCAGTTGTTCTTCAATGTGGTGCAGATTCGTTATCTGGTGATAGGTTGGGTTGCTTGAATCTATCTATTAAGGGTCATGCAGATTGTCTAAGATATCTAGTTATTGAGAGAAGCACAAAGACTGAACTTCGATGTTCAATTGCCATCTACTTCAGTGGATAATTCTACGAGATCCGCTAGGAAAAAGAGTCCACGGAGTTAAAAAAGAGTAGCACAATTATGTCTTGGAACGTACGGGGCCTATGCTCTCCCAATAAAAGAGCAGCAGTCAAACAAGTTCTACAACTACATAAACCATCAATAGTGATCCTACAAGAGAGTAAGACGCCTGCTTGTGCTAACTCAGACATTGCTGATATTTGTGGTTCAAGGTCAATGGGTTGGACGTTTCAGCCATCCATCGGTACCTCTGGCGGCATCATAATAATTTGGAATCCAAGTATCATTGAAGTTATATCCTATTTGGCAGGGGAATTCACACTCTCGGTTGAATGCATATTTATCTCTACTAATTTTCATTGGTTTCTCATAGGTGTTGACGGGCCAAATAGAGTGAAAAAAAAGATTTTTTTGAAGAGAGTTGCACTATATAAGAGGTCTTTGGGAAAATCTTGTGGGTGGTTGGGGGTGACTTCAATGTCACTCGAACAATTGAATATAAAAACAAGTATAAAAGAACCACTCGAAGCATGAAAAAGTTCTCTCAATTCATCTCAACTCATGCGCTGATCGATCTCCCTCTTAAAGGTTCCAAATTCACCTGGTCGAACGGTCACCTATTCTCACTAGAACTGATAGATTTTTGTTTTCAACTGAATTCAATGAAAAATTCCCATTCACCTCCCAACTGGCTAAAACAAGACTGACATCGGATCACGTTCTAATTATATTGGACCTCGCGGACCCATCTTTGGGCGCATCTTCATTCAGGTTAAAGCTTATTTGGTTTCAACATCCGTCATTTTTAACAAGTCTTAATGAGCGGTGGACTTCATTTAACTTCTCTGGCTCCGCAAGTACCATTCTTTGGAACAAGTTACAAGTCCTAAAGCAAAAAAATCAAAGTATGGAACAAAACTTTTTTAGTATTCTAGATACTAATATTCAAGAATGTCTGCATACAATTGAAGTTCTCGATAGTATTGAGGCATATTTGGGTACTCTCCCATCAGTCCAATTCATTGAAAGGGCCCAAGCCAAAGTGGATTTCGAAAATATCTCAGCTCAAAAAAAAATTTCTATGAAGCGAAAATCTCATAAGGCTGCTTCAGATAGAAGAAGATCCAATATAATTAAACAGCTCTTCATCAATAGTGAACTTGTCACGTATCATGTTCGGTATAACCCAATGGTTGGAGTCTCGTATAATAACCTAAACGTCACAGGCGTAGTCCATGTTATACACGTATCATGTTCGGTGTTTTAATAGTTCGCAAAATTTTCCGGCCAAATTACTAACTAGGTTCACATGAATTGAGCTATTTTATTTAATAAAATAATATTTTTAAAATTACCTTTTTAATAGAAAATCCACTAAAGGTGAAATTTTCGTTTAAAATTTAACAGAAAAAGGGAAATTGGCGGATCCTTGGATGGCTTGTCCCAACTCGCATCGATCAAAGTTATTATCAGTTTCAGAAAATGATACAACCACATTTTCGTGTTATTTTCGCGTATCACAAATACGAATAATCCGTAAGATATTTGGGAAGCCTATATTATATGCATCACATGTTCGGTGTTTTAATAATTCGCGAAACAGACGCAGTTTAATACGATTCCGTCGAATTATTATCTAGGTTCATAAAAGTTGGTCTATTTCATTAAACAAAACATTATTTGTAAAATTACCCTTTTAATTGAAAATTAAGCAAAAAAAATGAAATTTTTTGTTTTCACCAATAATAATATCAGGCTAAAAAATGTCATTAAACTAATTGACCGACGATATACAGAAATAAAAAATATATTAAATAAATATAACCTATAAACTCTTAGCTAGTACTACGAAAACCCCAACAAATAAAAACTCTATTTTTCACAAGGTATCTAAATTACCCTTTAGGTTAATTCATCCCAACAAAATTAAAAAATAACCTCACCCCCAATCTTTATTCTCTTTTCACCACCAATACTACCAAGACCAACTTACCACCATTAATACCAGCACCACCATATCACCAGCATCACCACAACCATCATTTTCCACCACCAACAAGCACCACCGACAATCAACACCATGATCACCATCAATACCAGTACCACGAACAACATCGCCACTACCCGATACAAGCACTACCCCACCACCACCACCACCAACCACGACTACCATCACTATATATAACAACACCATAAAACCAGCAAACACCACCACCAAAGACTTATCATATCACCAATATTGGTTTCAACAATAAAAAGTAGGGAAAAATAAGTTAAAATCAAATGTGATTTCAACATAAATATATTGTTTTCACTAACAAAATATTGATTTCAGCGTTGTTTTATTTATTTTTCAAAAGTTGAACCAAACTTGATTTCAATATAAAATACAAACCTTACCTAAGCATTAGTAATATTGGTTTTCAATAACAAAGATTAGGCAAAAATTAGTTGAAACTAATACTCCGTTACCAAAAAAAATATCACTTGAAACCAAATTTAATTTCAATGTTGTTTAATTTTATCTACTACGTTTGTTTACCTACATGTTTATACCATTTTATAAAAAAATTAACCCATTTAGAACGACATTAGCGGATTAAACAAGATCAATAATTTATAAATAAATATTTTAATACACAAATAAAAAATTATATTTGTCATTACAAAAATGTCAAAATAAGAAACAAAATAAAATATCTAACAGTTTATTCTATTTTAGGCTATATTGAAACTACTCCACATTGAGACTATGATGATGTAGACCATTCTATTTGTCCTTCACTCTATTGTGTTGTTCTCTATACCTATAGAAGCAAGTGGTTGTCTCTCATAATTGGTACTCCATTCCAAATTTCTGTCTTTTCCTTTTCTAGCTAGCTAAGGCTGATACTATTTTTAGTACAAACAGAGGTATGATAGTTTTACCATTTTGAGACTTAAAAAATGGAGAAATCGCCAGAGATAGCAGAATGTTGTTATTCTAATAATAAGTCTTTATCTGCTTCTTCTCTGCAAAATCTGGTTTCTGATGATAAAATTGAATCAAAAACAGCAACCAACAGAAGAAGTAGAGGAGACTGTAATGATAACAATAAGCATCCGACTTACAGAGGTGTAAGAATGAGAAGTTGGGGGAAATGGGTATCTGAAATTCGTGAAAAAAGAAAGAGATCAAGAATATGGCTCGGTACATTTCCAACACCAGAAATGGCAGCAAGAGCTCATGATGTTGCAGCTCTAAGTATTAAAGGTAATTCAGCCATTCTTAATTTTCCTGAAATCACTGATTTACTTCCTCGTCCTGTTTCGCTTTCTCCTAGTGATATTCAAGCTTCTGCAGCAAAAGCTGCTTCTATGAAAGAATTCAATATAGGATTACATTCAAGAACAACAATAACAACAGTATCCTCTTCATCATCATCATCATCATCATCATCATCATCATCATCATTATCTTCAATGTCATCACTAGAAGATGAAGAATTAAGTGAGATAGTTGAGTTACCAAGTCTTGGAGATATTCATGATACAAATAAATCAACAATTAATGATTTTATTTTAGTTGATTCATCAATTGATTATGGATGGGTTTTTCCACCACCATTATTAGATGATGATGATTCTGGTTGTGGGTCTTTTCTTGATCAATTATTATTAGGTCATAAGGAAACTTCCATTCCTAGTAGTTTTGAAGCTTTGTTCTTAGACTGTTAGTGTTAGCAATTTCCGTGTGCATTTGTTGCTTAATGTATTTTTTGTTGTTAAGCCTAATAAATTGATTATGGATCCGCTCCCTTTTTCTCAAGCCCATCTTTAATGGTAAAGTTTAATCTTATTTTTATTGGGATTCGGACTTTCTAGTCCTAGATTCGAACTTTCTAGTCCTAGATTCTGGTCCAGTACAATTTAGTTTAAATTTGTAAACACAGCGATAATTTAGTTCTTTTTTGGACAAGTTAGTCCAAATTATTACCGATATTATATTTTAAGTATTTTCTCATTATCCTAGGTTCTTTATATATTAAATAAGAAATAGAGAAGACTAAAATTTCCAGATCTGAAATTTAGGAGAAAAAAGCAAATTAGTTGTAGAGGTTCCGGTGTTTTTTTTTTGTCTTTTCTTCGATCCATAATAATCTTCACCAAATCCGAAGTTCATTGTAGATTAATAATCTCCACCACAAATTAGTGTTTAATCGAGTAATAATCTCTTTTATGAATTTGTTTTTTATTTAGCCTTTTATTTTTCATCGAATGTGATGTCTGATTCATATTTAATGTTTGTTCGATGTTTTGCTTTTTTGATTATTATTTTTTATTTAATTTTTGATCGGCTTTTGGTCTTTGACTTCTTTTCTTTTTTTTTTTATTTGATGATTTAGCTTTTTTTTTTTGATTATTTTCAATTTAATTTTATTTTTAGGGAAGATATGTTTTCTTGTCGTTGTTGTATTTACAGGATGCTTCGTGATTCTTTCGCATCATGTTGTTGTGTTGTTAAACCGAGAATACATTACTTTGATGCATTCCGAAGGAAAGATGAATGTTGTGCCAATTTGCATGTCTCGAACATGAGAATGAATATTTGTGAACCAAGTGACATCAATTATTCAACATTTGCGAAAGTTTCCTAGCCTATAAGGATTTGGTGTTACTTGACCTTTGGTCTTGTGATACAAGGTGGTAATTGTTGGTGATGCGGATTATATATACATAAGAGTATCTTTTTGAAACGATTGGTTCTTGACGTCGACAGTGGCTTTGCCTTAATAGAGTTGAGTTGATTATTATATTCGTGATGACCCTTTCAGATTAATTTCGGTATGTGCTTGATCCCTTCATGGTACAAGTAGGGTACGTAGGCATATGCAGAGCAGTTCATCACTTTTTTGCTGATATCATCTAATTGGGAAATGATTGCTACAATTTTGGTAACTCATATCATCTGGGTCGACGAGCGATGCAAGAGATGATTGTTACCACACTTGATCATGAAGTAGTTGTAGTTCATTCACTGGATATTCATACTTCCTATCAATCTATAAGATGTTAGCATGCACTAATTGCGGATTGGATACAACAAAGGAAAGGAAGATATATAACCAAATTGCAAGTTAGGTAGACCTATCAATGGATAACCGAATATCCGACATCCGTTCGAGTCCGTTCGAAGCTTCGGATATCGAATATAGATACAGATATCAATATTGTTGTCAACAATTCATCCATTTAAGATTCAAAACGTAAGTTCAAAACACCAATATTATTTTCAATTATTTATATAATTAGATTTCAACACATGAGTTTTTGGTACAAATGTCCTTGCTTCGTATTCCACCTATCGTTTATCCGGCATGGACAACCGCCATCGATGGTCAGGAACATAAGTTCCTACATGGAAATTAATACCCATTTACTCTCGGGGATCATTACCCGCCATTAGCATGGAACCAAGTTCTATCTAAAGGAAAAATCATGACCTCATTTCCTTTTTTTGTAATTATTTTTACAAACAATACTAGTAAACCATGGCCTAGAAACATATGATAAACAACGCGTATTTCTTTTAAACATTTAAGCTAACACACTAACGACGGAATCTTATATTATAGGTTTCGTAATGATAACTTGATCCAATCTTCTTTAAATATTAAATGAACATTCTTAACATGTTTATCTATAACATATCCAAAATTTACAGCTAAACAACGACTCAAACAAAAGATATTCATTTTACAAGAGTATTATAAAAATGTGCAGATTACATCATATTACCAAAATACTCAAATTAAATTCGTACTAATCTGAAATTGAGTAAATCCAAAGCACAGTTAAAGATAAGACATAAACCTGCAACTTCTGTCAAGACCTCAAATGATTTTAATATCATAAAGATTGTCGAAACACTGTCAAGAACAAACAAAGCAAAACCGTCCAATTTTTTTAGAAATCAACAACCTAGTTCAAATATATATTCAATAGTGAATTTACGGTGGATTATCTTCAAATTTGAACCACAAATACCTAAGCATGTTATCTAAAAATATAAGAAAGACGATCATGAATCAGAAATATATCTATTTATATAAATTGTTGAAAACTAACAACACAAAATCATACGAAATTGAAATCAAGAAAAACACCCAAAAAAAAGATCTTGTCCTCCTAATTTTTACAGATATATCTATTTTTACAGTTTGAAGCATTTATATGAGGATACATCTATTGTGTGTTGCTAAACACCAAATTGATGTAGTGCCAGCCAGGTCTGCTAAGGAACAACCATAATATTAAGGTCTTGTCCTCTTAATTTTTACAGATATATTTCGAATTAGCTTCACACTGTTACATTTATAAACTTAAGTGGGGATTCATCTTGTGTCCTCCATATATAAACTTTAGACATTTTTTGGATGTACATCAATCTTATAAACTTAAGAAATGTTTCAATTTTCTATTAGTAATGGAGGAATTCTTCGTTCAATGCAAACTTAATGTCTCTCTGAGTAACGTTTATTTGTTACTTTCGCCTGAATTTGGCCAGCTACGAAGGACCATATTAAGTTTGTTCGGTTCCAAATTTCGCAACTGCTATGAGCTGTTGCGACTTTTTAATTTTGCAACTGCTTGAAGCCGTTATGACAGAATTTTAGCAACAATAGATAGCAGTTGCGAAACCTGTTCGCAACGGTTTCAGCCGTTTGGTACATGGGACTTCGGGGGCGGTTCTTGGTGCGAATCCTGCGTCCTACAAAGATATGCTGTCTTGAAGTATAAGAAAAAAAACACTTGGCTGAACCAAAAACAGTCGTAAAAAAATTTGGAACTGCTAAAATCCGTTGCAAAATAATGTAACACCATGTTTCACAACCGGTTGCAAGTCCAGTTAGCAACTACAAAGGGCCGTTGGTAAACCCTAAAAAATGTAGTGTTTACAAAAGAAACCCAAAAAGTTTTCCCACATTCCAAATCAGATTTGGTATTTTTCCATGACAAAAGTAATGAAAAACCAAGAAATAACCACCAACCATTGAAGTAAAAGAAAATAAAAGTGAAAATCAAATAAGATTTCACCAAAATTAGTGAACAAATCACCTGGAATTAACAAAGAATTGTCACCATGAAACAAGAACTCAAGATTCTGACTAAAGTCAAAAGGATTTGAATATCGTCTTGGCAAAAAAGGCTAGAAATAATGTGGTTCCGATCTTATGAGATGATTATATAGCCAATTGGTTGGAAACTTTCATTAGAACACATCTGTAGCTAACAATTATATGTTCTGTTAAAATTTTCTTTCCTATTAGAATTTTTTTTTATCCAACTCCAACTATCTCCACTTTTCAATCAGGTATAGTGTGTGCGAGTAGAATCTCAATAGCTATTATATAGCAATATACTCCATCCCTTCTCTTAATGTGTATATGTGAAGATTGCAAGACATCCACATACAATATTATGTCTCTAGTCCTTTTGTTTTTCTTTTTTCGATGCAAATCCTGTTATTTTATCATCTAGATCATGCTTTGTGTCACAACAGTCACATATTCAGTCAATATAAACGATACTATATATGGATATATCACACTATCAAGGGGAATAAGAAAAGGAAATCCACTATCTTTTTATATTTTCCTCATCTGTGCCGAAATATTATCCATAAATTTGGGAAACCTGGAAAGCCAAAACCTTATTGGAGGACTCCGTATATCCCAAAAAGCACCACATGTGTTGCACCTAATGTATGTGGATGATCACCTAACCACATTCAAAACGTCTACAGAAAGCAGCAATCGCCTCAAGAATTTACTCTATTCTTATGGCAATTCAGCGAGACAGGTGATTAATACTTCCAAATCCATAATTATATATCATCCAAGACTAGATCAATATAAAGTGGATAATATACACCAACTGTTCGGAATGCCTACCACTCCAAACCCCCTATCTATCTAGGGGTCCAATTTAATGGAAGATCTTTCCGGCACATCTTCGCACCTCTGCTTCAAAGGCTAGCAAGGAAAGCAAATGGATGGATGACAAAATTCCTCATGCCTGCTGGAAGGTTAGTACTCATCAAAAATTCTCTAATACCCACCTCTAACCATCTTATGCAAACCAAGTTCTCCCCACCCATGTACATAAACAAATAGACCGTATCACTAGAAACTTCTTCTGGGGACGTGATTCCTCGGTCAAAAAACCTCATCCTATAGGTTGGGATAAATTATCCCAATCTATTTCAGCAGGTGGGCTTGGTATTAGAAAGAGTAGTGAACATAATAAAACACTCTTTATGAATATAGTATGGAATTTACATGACCACCCAGATTCCATCTGTGCCAGCATATATCAAGATAAATATCTCAAACAACAACCAATCCTCGAAATCCCTCATATCATTCCATCTTCTTCCAGTTCATAATGGATTCAATTAGCCTCGCTCATACCCACTATCCTAAATCTTATTTTCCACTGTGGGGGAAACGGGCTGACAACCCTCATCCAGGCTAATTGGATTCCATATTTTCCCAACCTAGACCCTATACAATGCCACCTTATCCAAACAGTGATGGATATCATCGATCTTATAACCTACAACTGGATACATGATAAGATCGACACCCTTCCGCTACTATCAAAACAAAACATTATTAACATCCACCTCCTCCAAGTCAGCACTCAGGATAAGATCATATGGCCACGTTCAAAAACTGGAAGATACACCACTGCTTCCAGTTATAGTTGTCTAACTCGTGAAGTAAACCAACAAACCAACCAGAACCCTCTACCAGTCTCCAAATTCTCGTAGACTTCACCTTGTGGAAAGCAATCAATGAAGGCTTACCCACTTTCTCCATCTTATCTCGCATACAAATCATAAACACCAACCTTTGCAACTTTGAACCGAAGACGACTGACCACTTGCTCCTTTGATGCCCAATAGAAAGTATATCCTGGAACACCCTTTTAGCTCGGCTCTTAAACAATCAACAAGATAATAATACCCTTCCGACTTCTATAACCCCTCAAACAACCATCACCCGAATTTCAAAACAACTTGCCCCCCCCCCCCCCAACCATAACTGCTTTCTGTTTTCTCCTCTAGTCTCTCTTGCTAACCAGAAATGAACGTATATTACGCCAATCCCAACCAACATCGGACCGTAGTGTTTTACGATCTTTCAACCTGCAGAAGGAGTTCTCCTAGGCACTGACAGCTCGTCCGCCAGTTATTCTTGGCGACTCTTCGACTACAGACCCATCTAACGCCATCATAAGAACTACAACAATCTCGGTGGGATGGACCAACCCTACATTGGAATGGATTAAGATCAATACAGATGATGCTGCCAGAGGACACCTAGGATTAGCGGGAGCTGGATTCATTTGCAGGAAACTCAGAGACAAGAACAGTTTTAGCGCTAGCACCACGCTCAGAATCACAACTGCCTTATCAACTGAAACCTGGGCCATGCTTCTGGCTTCTAGAGCCGCAACAGAAAGACAGTGGCCGAAGGTCATCTTCGAATTGGACTCGGAAAACCACATGAGATTTCTTACTTCTCCCATGGAACCACCTTGGTATATCTTAGGCATGATCAAGGAGATAAATCTTGGAATGCGCCAAATACCTCATTGCGGCACACAACATAATTATAGAGAAGACAACCAAGTAGCTGATGGACTCGCTAACCACGCAGCTGAGGGAATTCAGTCGGGGAATTTATCAACAAAAATATGGGACCATGCATCCCTTTTTTTATTAACCAAATTGTACTAAATGACTTTATGGGTATTACTTATCCGTGTATAATCTCTCTACCAAATTATAAATTCGTACGTTTATGTTTCAAAAAAATAAAAATAAATTGTACTAAATGATTTTATAGACTCATCTAGATCTTTTTAAAATGTTATTTTCCCTATTAAATTAATTGATTGTTGTTAGGAACGGACTTAATAAGGGGTTAACTAAAGCTCAAGCCCGGATTGGGTGCAACTTTAATCTTTATCTGTTGATTTTGCATTTGCCACTTTTTTTTCTCTTCTTCTACTACGCTTAATTTTATTTCAAATTTGATTTTTATATACAACATTAAAGATACTCTAGCACAAATAAACAGCATTAGCTTGCGTTTTATTAAAACTTTAATTATTATTTATTACCCTACATTGTGATAACCTCTCTAACATAAATAAAAAACAGTAACAAAAATGCACCCCAACAAAGAAAATTGCAAAACGTCTTCTCATGAATCCATTATAAACTCTTGAATTTTGTGGACCTAGTGGCTCGATGAAGGATAAAGTCGGCAAGCAATCAGAACCCCATATATATTTTTATAATCTACCAAGTCATTTGTGTTATTCCTTTAAACAAACCATACAGTCTTGCCAAAAAAAAATATCTGAAACTTTATTTAAAATTCCATCTTCAACCATTATTCAGTGACCTTCATTTTAGAGTATTAGTAAGATTATTAAGCACAATACAACTAATCTAAACTAATTAATTAACAAGAAATAACAATCAGGAAAACCAAAAAAAAACTTTCATTAAAAAATTACAATTACTCAATTAGTAGTATTAGTAAATTTTGAAGGGAGCCTAAAAGGCTCAATTAGTAGTATTAGTAATTCGTAGGCTCAATACTGGTCAAATTTTGGTAACTATAGCCCCTTGATCAATCACAGTGCAATCGTTAAATTTAAATTTTTGGCAAGTTTGTATGATGATGCAGATGAATCGTAGGGTCTTAAAGATAGACACGTCATTTGCTCTTCCTCCGTTGCAGAAGTGGCTGCATCTGGATCCGCATCTATTAGAGCTACTACAAAAAAAAATAAAAAAAATAAGAAAAAAACTCAAACTTATTAGGATTCTGCAACTAGGGTAATATCTCAAGGGCATTTTCATCATTACAAAATCATCTAATAATCTAACCAAGTCCCCTCCTTAATTGACCAACTTCAACACATATTATTCACCTTACATATTTATAGTTCTATAAATATGTTTGTATATGTTATCGTATAATGATAAAGTTATTGGGTGATTCCCTAAAATCGAAACTCTTCAACAAATCACAAAATTCTATATCGATCAAAACAGGCATGCTTTATGTTTATAGCCTAAGATCTCATATATAATGTTAAAGTACCTGAAAATTTATTTGTAGTTGTAATAGCAGCTGTGATTTTGTTATGCCGTCTCAAATCCCGAGTAGAGTCAGAACCATCCGGAAGAAATCTATCAAGAGGTAGAAGTTGATGTGTATGAGAATTACTTTGGTTATTTTTGTGACGATGATGATCAAGCATTGTTCTAACAAAACAATCTTCCATCCGGTTTAAAAAATGTACATGTTTCTCATTTGTCCATAACCCACACAAATGATCTTCCGTTCTTCTTCTTCCTTGTTGTTGCATCTCCATATATCAGAATCTCAGAGAAAAAGTAGAGCAAATTTGTGGTATTTCGTTGGATTTGTTGAGATAGATTTTCGGGGATTGTAGTAGTAGAGAAATCTTATAGTTATACTACTGCACTCAGAAAAAGAGATATATTGTCAGAGATATTTTTGAACAGATATTTAAAGCTATAGAAAAATAAAAATATCTGTCTCTTTTTCGTAAAGGAGTCCAGGATTAATGACTAAGGTATGGATTGGTGGTAAAGTGGCAAAGATATTTTCTAGAGCTACTACGTATGCCTTCTTTTAACCAATTATTTATATCTTCACCTGTTAATAAAAATCCTCAAAATTTGTCAAATGTCCAATGCCAAACATTTTAAAAACTGGATCGAACGGCGAACCAATAAAATTATTGGATCAGGATTAACTGGTTCAACTAGTAGTTTACTGGATCGTATATAATAAAGTTTTTCTTTTAGAAAAGATGTAAGAAGCTATTTGGTTTTAGTTTAAATATTAAAAATACAGCAGTATTTAGGGGGACGTGGACATGCTGAGAAGTGGAGAAAACTAATTAACTTGTGGACTCGATATACTTCTCTTTATTATATTAGTTATTTACATCTTATGCCCTTAAAACCCTAAGTCCCAAGTTTAAATTTAAATGCTTCTATAACTCTCGTGTAACACCCACCGTAACTTTCTTCCTTAACCTAGACATCTGTTAGCACTCACAGTAGATCAATAACTTATCGAAATTCATGAAACCTCCTTCAAGATTCAGTACCAAAGGCTTGTTTTCTCCTTTCTATAAATCCAATCTTAGGAGTTAATTTATATGTTAAGGGGTTTTAACACTCTATCTAAGATCTTTATTTTTGTTGTTTTTTTTTTCGATTTGTTATTTTATGAGATCTAACTGAAATCAAAAAATAATAGAAGATCAAAGAAATGTATTCGACTGAACAACAAAAATTCAATTTCCAAGTTAAGATTCGACACTAGTGTGTTGTCCTGGGTCAAACCAGTTTTAGACCGTTCTGGGTCATACAACGGTCTAACCGGCCGGGCCATCCGGTTTAATAAAACTAAGACAGCTTTTATAAATTTATTGGGTTAGTGTTGAACCGGATCAAAAAACTGACTGGTTTATCGGTTTATTGGTCCGACTGGTCGATCCGGTTTTTAAAACACTGAATTCAACTATAAAAGATTCATCTGCTGGTTCGACTCCCTTTCCCTCCCTTTAGCTTCCTTGGATTGGTATAGCTAGCTTTGATTGGTTTCACACATAACGACCTACTCATCTATATAATTAGTTCGATTTTATGCACATTTCTTTAAAGAATGTAAATTTGATATGTTCATTTGATAATTTGATTGGTTGATTATTTAATTGTTGATTATCTAGTCATTATTATTCAAAATCTCGTTCCTCGTTATATAATTTCTAAAATTAAATCAGTGATCCATATTTAAAGAAGCCTCGTATAGGGGCTTATGGTTCTAATACAGGGGCTTTTCAGGCTTGGAGATACCCAAATAGTTGGTTAGGAGGTGTCCTACACAATAGCAACATTTCTAAATTTTCTTTTATCTAAAATTAAAACCTAATAACTAAATCAATACCCTAGTCTAATAAAAAACTAGTCATCTTCTTCTCTTGAACATCATCAACAACAACTCAAGCAACAAATTAAACATCATCAACAACCCAATCAAGAAATCCAAAAAATAATCGGCAGACAATTTCAAACTCCCCAACAAAAACACATGATTTATGTTAGGTATTGTTCGAAAAATTCTACGTTTTATTTCTCTTTTTTTTGTTTGAAATTTTTTTGATTGATTGAATTTTAGTAAAAAAAAAGGTTTTTAGTGTAATTTACCGTTCGGTTTTTGAACAAAACCCAACCGTAAAATTAAGTCCTAAAGGTGTTACTGTGGGAGTTCTTAAAAACCCAACCATGACTGCATTTTTAGAAGATTTTACGTTTAGTTTTTTCAAAAACCCAACCGTAGTTATTAAAAAAAAAGTTTAAGGAGATTTTTACGATTGGATTTTGGTATATCGAACCCAACTGTAACTGACCAAAACCCAACCATAACTGAGTTACAGTTGGGTTCGATATACCAAACCTAACCGTAACTGGTTAAAAATTAGGAAAAACCAGTTACGGTTAGAAACTCATCATCACCTAACCATAAATTAGTCTTACAGTTGGCTACGAAGGGAAAAACTCAACTTAAACAGGTTTGAAGAGCTAAAAAAATCAATCTTTAGTTAGGTAAATTACGATTTCCATCATGAGATATGTAAAATTTGGTTTCTATCTCATATAAGGATTCACCCATCTCAAATTTCTCACTAGAATCAATTAGTTTGGCTGAGTGAATTAAAATCTAGAGTTTTTCAAAAATCTCAAAAAAATTCTTTCTTCTTTTTTTTTTCTTCCAACCTAAACAAAACATATAAAAATATAATTTGTTTTCATCAAAAATATAACATTATTTTATTAGTCTAATCTATTGGTTTATTAGATTAATTATTAGTAACTAAACAGAGATAATTTAGTCATTATAAAAACATAATAAATATTTTTTAAAAAAATTAAATAATAATAATTTTATTTTATCCTCCTATAAAAGCCCCTCCATTAATCTATAAACCCTTATATAAGATTGAAATGTCACTTGCACATATACTAAAAAGTGTGCAAAAAATCGGACTCCATTGGAGTAAGCAGTACAGATGGTATTATTTAGAATAGAACCGTTCTTTTTCCCTCGCTTAAATTAACAAAGTTTCTGGTGTGTTCCAATGTTTAATTTGGCGCTACTATGCGTGATTGTCACAGGGGAGAAGGCTGAAAAGTGGTGCATAATGGGTCCTCGTTTATAAGCTGTCTGGTTTGCTTTTAGAGCTGTACGTCAATCCGGACCTCTAACTGTAAAGGCCCCCCCTGGCTATGCGAATTCGCGAAATGAGCCTTATATTAATTTCTTCCTTGGAATAATATATATGCCAAGTGAAGTTGGAAGCTTCAAAACGAAAAAGAGAATGAGACTCGGACCTTAATAAGAGTAAGAGTTATGGAATATAATGTTCAAATATTTAATCTCTTTTAAAACGAAAGACTGTTTGGATGAAATAATGATATTTACATCATGGGATAATAGGATAAAGACTATACAGGGAAAGTTTTCACGTCTAGCTTTATTTATGTTTTTTTTAAACAATACATCTGGTTTTCAAATCTATGTTTCATCGTCCATATCATCGAACTTCAACTGTTGGATGAAACTTTTATACAGATAGGGAAATTTAACCCATCTGGGATTTTTGGATGGGAAAGATTTTCTGTTTGGAACAAATAGTTAAAGTTTATCCGTCTAGTGAAGACTAGCGACCACTCCGTCAATTTAAAAAGTGTATGAAAAACTTTGGGGTCTAATTTGTCAAATTTGGGTGAAACTCATTCACTTTGAATGAGAACTCTCATCCCATAGTCCTTGGACTAAGTGGTATGAGAATGAAGATTATTGTGCTGCAGTATAATTTTACAGTGTTAATGAAAACAATTTTTTTGGTGAACCGGAGTTTTAGACAATTCTAAAACCGCCTTTGTAACACCCGTAATTTTTGCATGAGGCTTACTCTGGGACGCTTCATGACCTGGGATGAAGCTTCACTCTAAGATTATAAAGCCTGCTTAAGATCGCATCAGGGGTGTGGATGCCTTGACCTCGAATTATAGTGTTAAGACCCTATTACGCGTGATGCATGATCCATAATGCATCACGAGTCAAAAATGACCCTTACCCGGGAAAGGCACAAATGGCCTTGACGCGTATCCGAGAATGCATCATAGTGCTAATGTACTATTATGCCGTGATGCATGATTTAGAATGCATCACTAAACCAAGGTGCGTAGATGAGAATGCATCATAGTGCTAATGCACTATTATGCTGTGATGCATGATTGAGAATGCATCACTGAACCAACGCGGTATATTTGAGAATGCATTATAGTGCTAACACACTATTATGCCGTGATGCATGATTGAGAATGCATCACTAAGCCAATGTGGCGTACCGAGAATGAATGATAGTGCTAATGCATGATAGTGATAATGCACTATTATGCCGTGATGCATGATTGAGAATGCATCACTGAGCCAATGTTGCGTACTGAGAATGCATTATAGTGATAAGGCACTATTATGCAATGTTCCGTACCTAGAATGCATCATAGTGCTAATGCACTATTATACCGTGATCCATGATTGAAAATCCATCACTAAGCCAATTTTACGTATCCGAGAGCATCATAGTGCTATTGCACTATTATGCCGTGATGCATGATTCAATGCATCACTGAGCCAATGTTGTCTAAGTGAGAGCATCATATTGCTAATGCACTATTATGCCGTGATGCATGATTGAATGCATCACTGAGCCAATGTTGCGTACCGAGAATGCATTATAGTGCTAAGGCACTATTATGCCGTGATGCATGATTGAAAATGTATCATTAATCCAATGTTGCGTGCCGAGAATGCGTTATAGTGCTAAGGCACTATTATGTCGTGATGCATGATTGAAAATGCATCACTAAGCCAATATTGCATACCGAGAATGTATTATAGTGTTAAGGAACTATTATACCGTGATGCATGATTAAAAATGCATCACTAAGCCAATGCTGCATACCGAGAATGCATTATAGTGCTAAGGCACTATTATACCGTGATGCATGATTGAGAATGCATCACTGAGCCAATGTTGCGTACCGAGAATGCTTTATAGTGCTAAGGCAATATTATGCCATGATGGATGATTGAAAAATGCATCAATAAGCCAATGTTACGCACTGAGAATGCATTATAGTGCTAAGGCACTATTATGCAGTGATGCATGATTGAAAAGCATCATTGAACAAATATTGCATAGTGAGAATGCATTATAGTGCTAAGGCACTATTATGCCGTGATGCATGATTGAGAATGCATCACTGAACAAATGTGGCATATCGAGAATGCATTATAGTGCTAATGCACTATTATACCGCGATGCATGCCCGAGAATGCATCACTAGAAAGTGCAGTAGATGAACGTCATATATCCTCCTTATATCCACTTGTATAAATGCAAATAAAACATATATAGGGAGGAGGTGTTGGTTAGAAATCAATGATGGTTAGCTATGCTAACTAGGAAGTGAAATATCCTTAGCTATGTCAACCGGTTAGCGGATTAGCCTAGAGGCGCTAACCAAATAACGAATTAGCCTTCTATGCTAACCAGTTAGCTGATATGCTAACGAGTTAGCAGATGTTTCCTAGAGGTGTCAACCAGTTAGCGGATTTGCCTAGAGGCGCCAACCAGTTAGCGGATTTGCTTAGGGGGCACCAACCAGTTAGCGGATTTTCCTAGAAGGCGCCAACCAGTTGGCGTTTTTGCCTAAAGTGCAGTATGGATGTCACTTCCCTTTCTTTTATTTATTTGTAAAAAATACGAATAAAACATATATAGGGAGGGAGCTTTGATTGAATGTTTATGAGCGGTAATGCACATATATATGCGATATGGCTCATACGCTGGAGCATACTTGATGCTTAAGCATCAATATGCTTGTAGCTTAACCGACGAAGCTTAAATGTGCATGAGCGGTAATGCACATATAGATATGCGATGTGGCCTATATGTTGGAGCATACTTGATGTTTAAGAATATGCTTGTAGCTTATTCGAAAAAGCTTGAATGTGCATGAGTGGTAATGCACATATAGATCTGTGATGTGGCCTACACGTTGGAGCTTACTTGATGCATAAGCATCAATATACTTGTAGCTTAGCCCATAAATCTTGAATTATGCGAAAACATCATTCAATCGTGTTACGTACTCGATAACTTATATTTGCGTAGCAAATAGCGATAGTTATGCACAGACTAGTGCATACCTTGCGAAAGTCCTTTGGAATATACGGTCTAGGCTTTGCTTGGCCTTTGGCATTGCGATGAAGTTGGAATCAATGTTAGTTTTGCTTTAATAGGCTTAATTTGCTTGTCCATTTCGAATTGACCCTTTGATGAACTACGGTCATGCTTGATCCCTTCAAGGTACGAGTTGGGTACGTAAGTAGCTGCAATGCAATATTGAGGTGTATCACCTTGTCGCTCATATCATCTAATTTAGAGGTGATTGCGATATTATGGTAACTCGTATTATCTGGTTTGGCAATGTTAATACTTCCTAGCAACCGTTGCGACATGGAATGGCATGTGCCTGGATGTTGCACCCTTGGCAAGAACAAGATCAGTGCAGGTTCCAACGCATGGTCGAAGTAGAATTGATGAAGCAAAAATTAGGCTTGAAATGGCCTAGGTGCTAGTCCAAGGCAGGAGTTAGGCCTGGACAATGATCGGAATTATGTGATGCTTGTCAAAGGCATTCACCATTGACTTTAATGGTCATGTACCCTTTGTAGAATAAGGGTGAGCTGGAACGGGATGGTGGACAATGCTCATAAGTGTATGATGCTTGCCAAAGGCATTCACCATTCGCTTGTATAACCTTTATCCCTTAGAAGAACAAGGGTGAGTTTGAATGATGTGGAAACTACGTTGCGACTATAATGCTTACAAAGCATGCTTGGAAAGGAAAAATCTACCTACATTTTCAGCGAAAAGTTAAGCTTTAATTAAGGTCCGGTTACTATCTTTTAATCGCGCATCGGGGAGTTCTGGCCTGCCCAGCGCAACGCGCCAGAGGAGAAATTTTCTGGTCCGTGTCAGCCTTTCACATCAGATACGACCCAACCCATCCTATAATAAGCTCCCATGTTCGTTTTTTAGGGAAGATCCCACTTCATGTAAGTGGGACGGTTTTTAAGTGGATTAAAAACCACGGTTCACCAAGAACCACCTGTATTGTTTTCTTAATTTTTCTTAATTTTGGGCTTTTTGATTTTGGGCTCTAGGCGGCTACCTATTATCAGGCGGACTTAAAATTATCCTTTGGCGCCAAATTATAAAAGCAAAGTTCGGCTGATAATATGTGCATATCGTATCAGCCGAACAACTAATATTGTTCTTGATTATGTAGTTTGGCTAAATATTTTTCAGCCGACCTCAATCTGGAGAGCCGAACCCTTAAAAAAAATCCATTTTTCTATGGTTTTGACTTATAAAAACGAGATTAAATCTTATCTAAGACCATACATAAGTGTTATTAGTAATGGGTTTTTTAACCATGTATTTATCTCCGGGGTTTGGCTCATAAAAATCATCATTTTGATTTTTGAAGTTGAGTTTGAGTTTGAAAAAATCACTCATAATCCAAAAAATCAGCCATATCAGGATTTCCATCTTAGTTGATGTGTATTTTCTAAGCTTTACGTGATGAAGAATCGCCTTCCTCATTTAAATCATGTATTTTCATCAAAAACCATAGATTTTTCTTCACTTCTTATTTTACTTTCTCTTGGAAAAAAGTTTTTCCAAAAAAAATAAAAATTTCCCTCACTAATTCTAACTTTTAAAACAATAATTACTTGATCTACTAATTATTATTATTAACTACTAATGATTAACTTTAACACTAATAATTGTTTATTAACTACTAATCATTATTATATCACTAATAGCACAAGAGTAATTTTACCATTATCAAAATTCGGTGATAAGGGGTTTTAGCAATTACTCCCTAATATTTCTATTTTTTCACTACATGGTATACTAGTAAAACTATTGTATGCCCAAAAACAGGTTCTTAAAAAACCTTTGTATTCCTTTCTGGACGAGTACATGCCAAAAAAAAAAACGCTACAACACAAGCTTTCACACAATTTCTTTCTTCTTTCTTCTCTCTTCGGGTGTTCAAAACAAGAATGTGATGTTTGAGTTCACAGAAATTGTGAACTGATTGCTTGCCATCAAAAGAGAACAACTCCATTGACATGTAATTACAATGATAAATTCGTAAGGTTGGTTTAACATGTCCAACTACTTATATCTTATTTAAACTACTTATGTCTAGATATATATCTAACATGATCGACGAAATATTATATTCAGACAGTTACTGAACAAACGAGAAATGAAGTCAAATGAAATGTTGGAGGAAACTAACTTTTGGTATGCGGCTACATAAAATCCATAAGCCATGTTGTTTCTCTTACGTTGCTGTAAACGGATACTTACATATAAAGTAATATAATCTTGATCTTAATCTCTTGGATGTATATATAATCCACAAATGAGAATTTTGAAATCCTTATCTTCAACTTATTGCAGTCTTAATCTAGTTTTCTTTTTCTTCTTTAATCGTTTAGTTCTGCTCTTGCACTTCTTTCTAATTCGAGTGTAGTTTTCCATCTTCAAGTGGAAAATTAAGGATATATAGCTTTACTACCTCTTAACTGAAATGCAGCAGAATCATAAGCTTTAGCAGCTTCAATATCAATATCAAATATACCTAGCCAAATCCTACATCCTTTTCTATTTGGGTCTCTAATCTCTGCTGCAAATTTACCCCATGGCCTTCTTCTTACTCCGCTGTAATGCCTCCACTCAACCTTTCCTGTACTTTCTCGATTATTTTGATTTGATGATGATGACGATGATGTGGGGTAGTATCTTGAGATTTTGATTCAATGGCGTTGAGATCATCAAATAGATGTTGTCTAATTTGATCTAGAGTTGAAGTTGTTAGTATTTTGAATAAGTCTTTACTAGACTAAGTCGTCTTTGTTTAGTTATCAGTAGTGCTGAGTTTTTCCTATTTTCTAGCCATTATTTGTTACTGTAACGTTGTTTCTATTAGCACGATTGTTAGTGCTCAGACACCTATTTATAGGTGGGTTCTTTTCCCTTGTTTGTGTATTTAAAGATTGACTAATACAAGAATCTTCTTCTTCATTTCTCATTGTGTTCAGAATTGGTTTCATGTCCAATATCTGGCATAAGAGCCTGGTGCTCATAAAATGTTTGTTTTAATTCCTGTGAGAGTGTTTTTTTTTCATTGTTGTGAGAGTGAGGGTGATAGTAGTAGTAACTATCAGTGATGGCGTCTGAAACTTTTGTGCAACCAACAATTCCTTGCTTTGATGGTCATTATGATCATTGGAGCATGTTGATGTAGAATTTTATGAGATCCAAGGAGTATTGGCATCTTATAGAGGGTGTTGATGAACCAATTAACGAGGCTGCGTTACTAGCTAGCTTTGACGGCTGAACAGAAGTCGAAGTTGGATGAACAAAGGTTGAAGGATCTGAAGGTGAAGAACTATCTGTTCCAAGCAATTGATAGTTCAATCTTGGAAACTATCCTAGACAAGAGGACTTCAAATTCAATCTGGGATTCGATGAAGAAAAGGTATCAGGGAACAAGGAAAGTTAAAAGAGCTCACTTACAAGCATTGAGGTCAGACTGGGAAGTTCTGAGAATGAAGGTTGGTGAGTCTGTTACTGATTACTTGGCTAGGACAATGTCAATCGCAAACAAGATGTGAACCCATGGTGAAAAGATAGAGGACGTTGTTATCAACGTGAAGGTTCTGAGGTCCATGACGTTGAAGTTTGATTATGTTGTTTGTTCAATTTAAGAGTCAAATGATGTTAATACTCTTTCAATTGATCAACTAAAAAGTTCGTTGATGATTCACGAGCAAAGAAACAATCAACATGAAGCGGTTGAACATGCATCGCAGCTGCAGCACTCCAACAATAGAAATTCTTCAAAGGAGGAGGATAAAGGCAAGAAGCACTATGATAGAAACTGTGGGGAGAAAGGAAACAACAACAAAGGAGATCAACCTTTTGACAAATCAAAATTGTGAGGTCGTCGATGTAAGATGTTCGGTCATTTTAAAGTTGATTGTCGAGTTAATTTATCTAAGAAGAATGGTGAAAGCTCGAATTTTGCAGAGAAAGATAGCGACACTGAAATAAGTTTGTTAATAGCATGCGATCACCAAGAGGAGATCAATCATCGAAATGATATGTGGTACTTGGATACAGGTTCAAGTAGCCATATGTCTGGAGATAAATCTCTTTTTAGTGATTTGGATGAAACTTTTATAAGTACTGTGAAGTTTGGAGACAACTCTACTATTGCTGTGAAGGGAATATGAGACATCAAATTTTAAGACAAAAACAACACTCAGCAAGTCATCTCAAATGTGTTTTATGTTCCTAGTTTGAAGAGCAATCTATTAAGCATGGGACAACTCTTACAAAAGGTTTATGAACTCACTCTTAAGAATGGAGTTTGTCGAATTGAAGACCCGAAGAGAGGCTTGAATTCCCAGGTACACATGACTCGCAATCGCATGTTTCCTTTGTTTATGAGAAATGATGTTCTTCCTTGTTTTTCTAGTATAGTGAATGATCCATCGAGGTTATGGCATCTTCGTTATGGACACCTGAATTTCAAGGGTTTGAGGATTTTATATCAAAGAGATATGGTGAAGGGATTACCTCAAATTGATTTGCAAGAAAAGTTATACGAAGGTTGTGTTGTTGGTAAACAACACAGAGACTCATTTCCTAAGACAAGTACATGGCGAGCTAAGAAGGCGTTGGAGTTAGTTCATACCGATATATGTGGTTCGATCACACCACTGTCAAACGGTAACAAGTGGTATTTTATTACCTTTATGATGATTTTAGTCGCAAAACTTGGGTTTACTTTTTAAATGCCAAATCTGAAGTTTTTTCTGTATTCAATGAGTTTAAGGTTCTTGTTGAGAAAGATGCGGGGTGTCTCATTAAGACCTTAAGATCAGAAGTGGAAAGTAGCTATGGATGACGAAATCTTAGCTATAGAGAAGAATAATACTTGGGAGTTGACAGACCTTCCTTATGGTCATAAACCTATTGATGTTACTTGGGTTTATAAAACGAAGTACAAGTCAGATGGTGTGGTTGACAAGTACAAAGCAAGGTTGGTTGTCACAAGGTACGCACAAGAAAAGGGAGTCGACTATGATGAGGTGTTTTCTCCGGTGGTGCGACATGACACCATCAAGTTAATCACTACAATCTGTGCTGTAGACGAGTTACCCATGTAGAGTTTCTCCCCTTCTTCTACCTTCTGATAGAAGGTGAATATACCTATGTTTCCAAAAACATGCTTGGTAGCACCAGATCTATTCATCAGTCTCTCACATTGGTTACCAAATTAACTTCAGACACCGTATCAGAAAACTCGATTTTGTTGTTTTCAACCAAATTTGCATTGTTTTTCTTATTATTAAAGTCCTTACGTTTTCTACAATGTATTGCCACATGGACAGGAGTTCCACAAACATAACAGGTACCTTTAATTTTACCAATGCTAGATTTGGGTTTCTGAAATATGCATTTCTTGTGATGACGGCTTAGGGTTGCGTTTGCTGTTGTTGCCCTTTTCAGTATTGGAAGACTTGTGCTCAATTACATGAGCCTTGTTGGACATGTCCCTTGCAGAAGATACGTTCATGTCTTTGGAGCACAATAATTCTTCCACTTGAATCTTCTTACCCAAATCAACCATACTGACTTCACCAGTTTCATGTCTCAATCTACGTTTGTATTCGGACCAGGAAGACGGTAATTTTTTAATCACAGCAGACACTTGAAAAGTTTCATCTATCATCATACCTTCAGCATGAATTTCATTGATAATACGCTGAAGTTCAAGGAATTAATCAACCACAGATTTGTCATTCGACATTTTGTATTCCATGAACCTAACTACCAAGAATTTTTTACTTCCAGCAGTTTCATCTTGGTATTTTGCCTCTAAAGCAGCCCATAAATCAAAAGCAAAAAAATTGTCTTTTGCATTATAAAAATCATACAATGCATCTTCTAGACAATTCAGAATATGATTTTTTTTCCATATAATTCTGTCTAACCCAACGTTCCAACTCCCTTTCATTTCCAGCATCATTCAAACCCTCATCAAAAGATTTCAGAACTAATTCATCTAACATATGAAAACTCAGAAAGAACAACATCTTTGATTGTCATCTTTTGAAATCTTTGCCACTAAATTTTTCTGGTCTGTCAACATCATTTTTACCCATTGTTACAGAAGAAGACTATTGTGTTAAGATTGTTGGATCTCAACAATAAAAATACTATAAAGAAGAAGATGTTAACGTTAACGAAAAATCTCTGAATTGATATACACACAATGGAAAGATCCACCTGCGCAGCAAATTGTCCTTAACACAATAGTCCGCGGGTACTCCTCAAGAATGAGAGATGCTATACCCCCACCACGGAGATGTGTCCAGGATAGAACTGCCCGTTATGACATGTATAAGCACAATACAAATCACCCTCAAACGAAATTAACAGCAAGATAGTTACGAAAGGGAAGTAAACAAGCAATGCGCAAAACAAAGCATGAAGAGGGGAAAAGAAGTCTGGATAGTAGCTGTTTCTGGTGTAAGTTCAAATGAAAAATTCCAATTCTTTTTATAGGCGAGAATGGAGAGAAATCAGCCAGTAATGAATGGAAATTAATTTTAAAATTAATCAAAAAATTTATTTGCGAATTGATTAATTACTGGTAAGAAAACGGTCAAGAATAATACTCGTCGGGTCAGGCGCCCCCCACATTAAAAAAAATAATTTAGTTTTAAATTCTTTAAGGAAATAATTTAAAATATATTATCCAAAAAGATAAATCTTGGTTGACCACCCACATCCGACCGGACGGTGCGTGTGTAAAATGTGTGGTTGCACCAACTAGCCCATAGCCTTAGTCCTCTTCTATACACAAAAGAGTCTAAACCCCTAAGGGGGGTCCCTTAGATGCAAATTTCTAAGTAATATGGAGAGGTAACATCTTTAGTTTCTCCAATGTTGGACTAAAGGTCCATTCACAAATAATGAAAATGAGCTAATTTCCTTACTGACCCCTTGGTCCTAAGCCCATTTTATCAAGGACCAAGAACAAAACAATTAAGCCAATTTTTAAGAGTAGACAAAGAGGCGAAAAAAAATAAATAGCTTAGAATAAGTAAATACAAGCTTGGGTTAGGTAAAAATAAACTTAAAAGCCATCCCAATAAAATAGACAATTATCTATCCGTGTCATGGGCTGGCTCCGCCCTTATTGAGATTAAATCACTTCAAATCTATTCCAGCAGTTATTTGAAAGTTATTGCTCAGCATTTCTTAAAGTTATTGCACAACCACCACGCCTATCGGCTCCCAAATCTATTTTTTGTTTATAAATTTTTTAGTTTTTATATTTTATTTTTTGTGTTTTCCACGGTCCACCCATATTAAGATTTTGCATACCTATACCTACAAACCTAGTTTCACCACGGCTGAAAACCTTCTCTTGTACTAATAAGTAGGCATGTCAACGTACAGTTGAATATCCAATATCCGTTCGAATCAGTACATAAAATTTAGGAATATCATTAAAATTTTTGGATATCAGATATATATACGGATATCTTATTAGATATTTGTTCCTTATTAGATACAAATATACGGAAATAAAAATATCAAAATATATGTATATAAAACTACTATTCTAAGTTAAATTTACCCAATTTTTTGATGAATGTTGTTGATTTTTTTTTGAAAAAATTTGAAGAAATGACAAATTCATCAAAATTTATTTGGTTTTACAATTGTGAAATCACGAGAAGAAGAAGTGATTAAATACATGATCAAATCATATGTTGTTGTTTTTTATTTTTCTTTTGATATAGTTTTCGAATAATTATCGGATATCTGTTAATCTTAACAGAACAAATACGTTAATATCGGGATATACGAATATCCAGATATTATTAACAAACTTAGATACAAAATGTCTATTATTTTGTTCATTTAAAAACTATTGGCAGGTCTAGCTAATAATTTTTTTTCTTTGGAAGTTTCAAATGATCAATCTTCTCGAGAAGAAAAAAAAACATAAAAACTTTTTATGATTCTATTACCTTGTAATTGTTTTACCCTGAACTATCAAAAGCCTTATAGGATGTTTGGATACCAGAATCAGAAGTTAAAAGGAGAATTCAGAAGTAAAAATATTTTGCTTCATAAAAAGTTAATTTTTTTACTTCTAGAAGTCATTCTGAAATTACATACCCAAACTAACTTCTGACTTTATTATTTCCAGAAATCAAAGTAAAAATAATTTCTTAAATGATATCCAAACATCCTATTAGAAAGATCGAGTTTGATATCTATAATGCCCCTGTATTCCTCAGTGTGCTTCATAGTATGGATCAATTCACAAACACCAACAACATTATCATAAATCGACCTGTTTAGTACAAATGCAGTTTGAAAAAGAGATATAAGATATTTAAGATGTGATCTATTTCTGTAGTCCAAAATTTTAAATATTTAAGTGGTATTACATAATCCTATTGGATTATAACCCACATGGAACAATTGGTTCATCAGACTTGGGTATCCAAGGGATATAATTAAGTTTTATTTAACTTCATTGGCATAAGTTTATATTTAAAAAATCTTTGCATAATATCAACAATATCATTATCTACATGCTGTCACTGAGGCTGATAAAAACCAATTATTTTGTACCAATGGATATGGTGGGGCACATATCTCAGTACATTTAAAAGTTCTGATAATTTTTAAGTCGGTATTGATTATTTAGATCTATAATTAGACGAGTCAGTTAAATTAAAAAAAAAAACAATAAACACCCTGTAAGTCTGCCAATCACACCCAACCCTATCCATAGGGACTAAACGGCAGACCCGCGAGTCTGTACCCGAGTCCACCCTAATGAGTCGGGATACGGGTCGAGCTAGAATTCTCCGAAAAGAAGTACAAAATCTCTATAATCTCCTTCTTCATCTTCACAGTTAGAAGAAACGAAACGGGTCTGTAACAGAAACCCTAGATACGTTACAAGCTGCAGTACCATCAACTGAAGAAGCAGTAAGATGAAGTAGAGATTACTCAAAACAGTCAGAGGTGTGGGGCAAAGAGAATCAATGAGGTAATTAAACCCATTATCTATTCTTCAATCTGCTCTTTTCTTGTATGCTTCGCTTCTATAATCAGAGTATGGGTCCTTCTATTATTTCAATGATTTCTGTCTGGGTTTTTCTACTTGTTGGATATAAACCTTTGAATTTGGTGATTAGATTGATTTTTCAGTTGAAAAAAAAGATGCAATTTTTTTTTTTTGCTGTTAGAGATTAAGGAGATGATAAAATTAGGTCATGTTGATGGTAATGTTGATATGGGATTAATTTAAATTTTCAAGAATTTTATATATCTGCATTGTTGATTGATTAATCGCATGAAGCATGAAGAAATTACTCTCATTAGTAAAATTGTTAGTGAGTAATCTAATTTTGTTCACAGTTTTTGCTAATTGTATAATTTTATTATGACTTTGATCATTGTCTGCGATAAATTTGTTTGAATATCATCCAACTATGCAGATTGCTGGTCCTGTCTATTCCCTTTATCCCAGAAGGAAAGATAATAACAACACTCCCATCTTACGCACAATTGCAGATTTGGAGCTTCCAGAAGCTGTCGCAACATAAGCCTTGTAGCAATTCTTAACTTGGCATTTCAGTGAAACAGAAAGATTCGATCCTATCTTTGAGGTGGAAAAGCATTTTTTGACGTTACGCAGGAAGTGGAGAACACGTTTAAGTTCTTCACGGAGACTTAATTGTAGCTTTTTTGTGCATAAATGGAAGAAGATTCAATGGAGGTTGATACTGGTGGGGACATTGAATTATTTGATCCACAAAAACAAGATTGTGCAACTAGTTTGCAGAATTGGGGAGAAGAGGAACATATGTTGATGAAGGATCCTGTAATGGTACTTTTAAAAATTGATATGACGGATCAGTTTGTAACTGATCAGGTGTTTAATACACGTGATGAAATGATTGCGTGGTGTCAAGATGTTGGGAAACAAAATCAGATGATAGTTGTGATTGCGAAGTCTGAGAAACCAGTACCGGGAAGAAGGACAAGGATTACATTGGGTTGCGAGAGGGGTGGTATGTTCCGTCATCATACAAAGAAAGACCAGCTGTTGGTTGATTTTCCGAACAGGAATTTAGTGCAAGCTGTGAAAACTCGGACACGGAAACACACTGGGACAAAGAAGTGTGGTTGTCCATTCACCCTTAAAGGAGTCTGGCTACCAGATGATAGATGGAAGGTTAAGGTAGAATGTGGAGAACACAACCATGCGTTAGAAAGCACCCCAGTTGGTCACTCGTTCGCAGGTCGATTGAGGGACGATGAGAAGCAACTGCTGAAAGATATGATAAGAAGTGGCATTAAGCCTAAAGAAGTACTTACCACACTTAAGAAAAGAACCAAAGGTACTAACAAGTCTACCATGAGAACCATCTACAATGCAAGGGCACAATTGAGAATGACCGAGATGGAGGGGAGGTCTGAAATGCAGCAGGTTATGAAGCTTCTCGAGGAGTATCACTATGTGGAATGGCACATTAAAGACGAGGAAACTGATGAGGTGAAAGACATTATTTGGAGCCACCCAGATTCTATACAGTTGGCAAAGAGTTTTCCTTCAGTATTAATGATCAATTCCACGTACAGGACGAGTCGGTACCAAATGCCTCTTTCTGAGATCATAGGGGTCACGTCAACTGGTAAGACATTTACTGTTGCTTTTCTGTTTATGAAAGCCGAAATAGAAGAGCGCTACACATGGGCTTTGAGCCAGTTGAAGACGATATATGAACCCGATGCGCTGCCTTCTGTATTTGTGACAAGTGGAGTCAATGCTCTGGTAAATGCAATCAAAACTGTATTCCCAAAAGCAGATCACATTCTTTGCACCATCCAGATTTCAAACACCGTAAGGGCTAGTTGCAAACATGAGTTCCACAACAATGAATATTCTGACAGTTTCATAAAGGATTGGGAAAAGCTGATGCAGTCTGAGACAGATGTTGCTTTTGATGAAGAATTTGCTTCATTTGAGAGTAAATGGATCAACTATCCCACATGCGTTCAATACATACAGGACAATTGTTTAGGGCTGAAGGAGCATTTTGTCTCTGCTTGGACGAATAAGGTAAAGCATTATGGCTACACAACCACAAAACCTGTTGAGACTGCACATGAGAGAACTAATAGGATGCTTGGATCGTCACAAGGAACTTTTGTATCATGCTGGACGGCAATCCACAGCTCGATCACCAATGAGATTACAACTGTGAAGGAATCCTTGGTAGATAGCTTAATATCAGTGAAGCCATCACATAATTTACCAATCTTAAAGGATTTGAAGAATCATGTTTCCCATCTAGCTCTAGATATGTTAGTGGCAGAGCGTTTGCGAGGTCAGTCCATTGACATCAGTGGTTCATCTTGTGAGTGTTCCATACGGTTTACTCATGGACTACCTTGTGCACATGAGATAAACCAATTAGAGCACGAGGGTCGACCCATTGCGTTATCTGATATTGATCCACATTGGAGGAAACTTGTAGCTGTGCCTGCTCCAATTATGCCTCACAATCCAGATAACCTTCCGGAGTTTGATTTTTTTAAACAGAAGTGGGAAATATCATCAGAGACAGAACGCCTTACAATGCTGCGAAGACTGAAGGAGATTGTTACACCCCCAACAACAGTGCTTCAAGCCCCTTTAGTAAATGATTCCATCACTACCTGATACAACCATCATAATATCATACCTATGCTTTGGTTATACTGCAGATATTGTATGCATAGTGAATTTTGTGGGATCATTGTCAGAAATGCTGTAAACAAGGATTTTATTGTGACTGAGTAACAATTGGATTTCTTGTCTCTATGAGCATGCTGGAGTTATAGTATTGTATAGGATGTGATGCTCTTTTGCTACCTAGGTTTGCCAGGCTTCTTTGCTGTAAGCCTGTGTGTCTTTTATTTTCCCGAACATACCTGATTTTTTTTTCTCGTGTCCTTGAGGAACTGTTTGATCTGCAACTTGAATTCATGTCAAAATAGATTATTTGGTAATATATTATATAAAAGGTGGATCCGATCTTTGAGTGGCTTTACAGAAAAATCTTGCTACTGAGTGATCAGGAAAGCATAACTTGATTGTGCTGGCAACTCTAATTTTGTTTCTTCACAGCATGTAGGTAATAAGAGGTCAGTTCTTTTATGTGAATTATTACGGAGAAGCAGTAATTGTGTAAGCTGGATCTTGGACTTCTCAGTTCTTGGGTCCCAAAAGTGCATCTAACTGCGTAATCTCTGACAAGTCGTGGTAATCGCATCCCAGATCTGTATCCTTTCTATACCAGAATTGATTTTGTTAGCAATTGGTGGTAAGCTGATAATGGGGATTTGAAAAAAAATTCACCTTAGGTTGGAATGGAGTGAGGCTACCATAATTACAGGGCCTACGAGCTGAAACTGTTTCCCTCTATTATTTGACCTCTCCAAGGAAAGAAGACGCACTTGTGGAGGTATTCTTGTTTTCTGAGCATATACATTGATACTAAATGCATGTGGATGGAGTTTGATTTATTTTCGAATAGGTAATATCGCAAATATTTTCAAGTTAGTATTAGACATTGTAGATCATATTAAGTTAAAACATGCTTTTGCTGTGGCAACAAAAAAACGCCAAAAAAGTGCATAATTTAGTTGGCAAAGGCTTTGGTCATTAAGATGAAATGAATCTCTTTGTTTCGTAATCTGTTGGGAAGTTCCTTTCGTGTGAGCAATTAGATCATGCCTCACTTAAGTAGGAGCAAGTAAACTTGTAGGAAGTCAGATGATTCCATAGATCTTGTTTTTCTTGCAGGTTAACTGCTTGACTTTCAGTGAGCAAGTTGATGTTTTTTTTTATTTTCGTTATGTTCTTGATTTATGCACTTTGATTATGCCTTATGGTTGACATCAGTTTAGGCCCTCTAGAGTTTTCTTTAATTTCATGAATGCGGCTACATCATTTCAGGGTTCCCCAGTAGCAAATGTGTCTTTCTGCATTTCTCTGAAAGTTGTATGACCAAAGGGTCTACAGTTTCTGTTTAATGTCTTGGAGATGGAACCAGCAATTTTAATTTATTCACCCCAATAGTAAAAAAAAAAATGGTCTTAGGCAGTACCAGCTTGCAGTGATTGAACA